>PVLC010026478.1:0-22656 GCA_004027655.1 Graphiurus murinus | reverse complement strand
AAAAAAAAAAAAAAAAAAAAAAAAAAAATCCATAAGACATAATTGGAGAACAAATTTATCACATCTCAGAAGGAAAATATATTGACAAAGAAGAAATAGCAGTGGCTATAATCTCTGATCAAATCTAATGAAATCAGAAATGACAAGGACCAGCCAAAAATAAAATCCTTATGGAATTTAAAAATCATATTTCTGAGTTATTCTTGTATTAAAAGAAATAGGAATTGAAATTATAGGCTTTTTGATGAATATAATAAGTAGCTATAAATCAAAAGCTGTAGGATTTAGCTAAAGTAGTAATTATTGGAATATTTATGTCCTTGAATACATTTATTAGAAGATATAAAAGATTGACAATAAGTGACAGTCGACAAAAAGAATATAAGTTTCCATAAAGAAAGAAATTTTGAAAGTTGAATTAGAAACTAACAATAGGAAAATGAGCAGGAAGCATAGTCTTTAATAATAAACCAAAAACTCAGTCTTTGAGTTCTAAATATACAAAGCCTCAAAACACTGATCTAAAGAAAATAACATTAAATACAAGAAGGAAATACTTCAAATATGAAGACTTTTAAATTATGATAATATTACATAGAGTGCTATACATTTGAAAATCTAAATGAAATGGTTAAATTTTTAGAAACACTATCAAAATTGACTCATATATTAGAACGAGTAACCATGTCATGTCTACTAAAAACAGACCCTGGGTTAGGAATGCAATTGCTAAATATAAATCACTGCTTAATTGATATATAATTTTAGGAAATGCTTTCAACTTCTTTAGGCCTCAGTTTCTCTTTGGAAAATGGAGGCAAGAGAGAGCAAGCAAGTGGCTTCAAAGACAAAAGCACAGCCCCTAACCCCACATGCTGGGAATCCACCTTCTCCAGCCACAAACCACCTGCCTAGGTTACTCCCCAATAAGCCCATCACAATGGGCTTATCTGCTGATGGGCTTACAACACTTATGAGTTAACTACATCAACTCTGAACATTAATACATGAGTTACTCAAGGGACATTCTATCTTTAACCATAATAATCAACCATAATCACCACCACCATCGTTATCACTGCCATCACAGCCATCACATCATCACACCATAACTAACATCATCACCACCACCGTCACTATTACTACCACCATCATCACCACCACCATCACTATTACTACCATCATCATAACCACCATCATCACCACCATCATTATCACGACATCACAATCATCACATCATCATCACCATAACTACCATCATCACCATGACAACACCATCATTATGAGTACCACCATCATTATCACCACCACCACCACCATCACTATCTCCATCACTACTACCATAACTACCATCATCAGATGGTTTTGCAGTTGAGTTTTACCAAACTATCAAGACCATGCACTAAGCAGTTAGACAGTTTCAGTCCTAAGAAAAAGAAGTCATGTTTCTGAACAGTCTTATGAGATCAGCATTACCTTGACACTGAGGGAGAATTAGGAGAGCACAGACTCAAAGAAAATCATTCAGACTTGTCAGGTAAAAATGGAGGAGATGGTGGCGAACCAAAGCTCATCAACTCAGCAAATGGATTACCAGACCCCCTTCAGTCACAGGAGTTACGACAATCACCCTCAGGCCTCTGATGTGTGGACTGCACCAACTGCCGCCCCTGCAACCTGATACCCGGGATGGGGGGGGATCTAAAAGAAAGTATTGGGAGCTGATGAGCCTTGGGGGAGAGACCGAAAGTCATGGCCTCTGTCAGCTTCTGACCATAGCTGAGTGCTGTTTGGCAGGAGAATGTTCTAGACCGGGGAAGTTAGGAGACACGTATTGTTTCCCTTTGCTAGCTTGCAAGCAGAACAGAACAGGGATCATATCTGGTTCCTCTTTCTATCACAGCAGACTCACAGGGACTTGGCCCATGAGTCTAGCCAACAACCTAGGCTCAGGTGTATTTGGTATATATCCACCCTCCTAGCAGACACTTCCTATTATTCATAAAATGTGGAAAAATGTTATTATTAACTCAGGTAGTCAAAAGCCATGACTCAGTGCCCAGTATATCACTGGGTAAGGCTCAAGTGCTGGTTTGAACTTGAGATTTTGTGGCCCTTGCTCAGTGGCTTACCCCCATAATCATTTCTCCTAATACAGCGGGTGTCAGGGTAGTGAGATGAGGAGAGCCTCCCCTTGTGACAGCACGAGGGGTTACTCAGCACACTACTGCCTGCTTTGTCCTCGTCCTCTGGGCTGGCTGCTGTGGACTTGCCGGGTGATTTAGCTCACTGCTGATTTGCTCAGGTTCTCCCATTCCATCCACTGTTATCTGGGAATTGCTCCTCTCCTCAGTGCCAGATCTTCTGTTTCTTCATAATCGCTAGCCAATCTCATTGGGACAAGTTTCCACTATAGTCTCAGATACCATCAAACCTCTCCTTGGATGTTCCATTTGAATGTCATCTTTGATTTTTCATTGTGCTTCAGCCTTTGTATACTCCTGAACACTTCTGTCCTCGGATTAAATTCAATTTTAAAAGGCTCTGAGCCGGGCGTGGTGGCACACGCTTGTAATCCCAGCATTCGGGAGGCTGAGACCGGAAGATCCGAGTTCGAGGCCAGCCTCAGCTACCTAGTGAGGTACTCCGCAACTTAGTGAGACTCGGTTTCAAAATAAAGAATAAAAAATAGGGCTGGGGGTATAGCTTGGAGGTAGAATGCCCCTGAGTTCAATCCCCAGTACCGCAAAAAAAAAAAAAAAAAAAAGGCTCTGAATTAGCCAGGCATGGAGGTACGTGCCTATAATTCTAGTTCTTGGGAGGCTGAGACAGGAGAATCACAGGTTTGAGACCAGCACGCAATAGCTTAGCAAGACCCTATTTCAAAATAAAAAATAAAATATAGGGCTAGGGATATAGCTCAGAGACAGAGTGCCCCTGCTTTAATCCTCACTAACACACACACACACACACACACACACACACACACACACACACACACACACAGGCTTTGAATTATGTAATTATTTAAAGGACCACTTAGAAATGCACATGATTCTTATTTATGAACCTATAGCCTGTTGGTGGCAGAATTTAACTGAGTGGCTGTGTTTTCCAATTGGACACAGGATTCTTTTATGCCCATTGACTTTATAGAGCATGTAAAAAGACCCTCTGTGAACTTGGGAGAACCTCAGTAAACATGTAGTGGCTGTGTTGAACAAGGCAGATCCAGTTGGGCGGGACTAGGGAAGGTGGGGACTCAGTGTTTCCAGGTCAACAGGAGTGAGGGCGGGGCATGAGATCTCAGAGGTCATCACTGCAAGGCTGCCCGAGAGAAGGCAGATGCTAGGATACCAGTAGCAGCAAAGAGGCCATTGAGACGGAGGGTGTGGTCAAGGGTGCTGTGAAGGTGCTGGCCACATAGGCAAGTCACTTGGGAAGATCTTTTTCTTTCATAAAGAACTGACTCTTGCAGGGCAGATTTAGTAAGCAAGTTGACTGACCATAACTGTAGACACTTTTTCACAGACAAATGCTTCATTTGCTGTATGCTTCATGTCCATTTTTGTTCCTCAGAAACGGGTCAATGACAATAATAAGTCTTCTTGATAGCGTATGCTCTTGATGTGATTCAATGGCAATGACACTATACCTCCATGCTCCAACCCAAATTAATCATCAGGCATGGTGGTGCATACCTGTCATCCTAGTACTTGGGAGGCTGAGACAGGAGGATCGCAGGTTTGAGGACAGCTTCAGTAGCATGGCTAGACTTTCAGCCACCTAGTAAGACCCTGTTTCAAAACAAAAACACAAAAATGGCTGGGGTGTAGCTTGGAGGTAGAATCCTCCTGGGTTCAATCCCCAGTACTGCAAAGAAAAAGAAAAAAAAAAAACAACTAAACAGGATAGCAGTCCTCCCTTAATTAAATCTTAACCAAGCCCAAAGTATTACCAGTAGCTTTCCAGAAGGATAGACTCGGTCTCCACCCTAACCTGTTGCTTTTTGTTTCCTGGTAGGACGCCCGTCCTCGGCATTTCCTTCGGAGCCGCGTTCCTCTCGCTTGCCTTAATCCTTTTTGTCTGCTTTGCTGGACAGCTGCTGGTACGTACTTCAAACATGAAACGTCTCTGAAAAAATGTCTTCCTTTTATAAATGCACATTTCTTTCTTGAAGCTTTAAAAAATGGGGAACTTATTGATTTACATTTCAAGAGCTAATTTACAACAACAACAACAAAAAGCCATGCTTTCTTCAAGTCAACAGCCCAGGATATAAACTGAGGTAGCTCATGTACAACTAAGATAATTTGAAGATTATTTAAAATGTTGGATGTCACACCATAACATCATGGTTTTGCTTATTTTTTTCTGTCAACATTTTTCAGAACTGTTTTCTCTAAGTTTTCAAAGTACTTATAGTGGTGAAACAAGGATAAGAGAAAACTTAAGTGAAATACATCTTTAAGCTCCACTTTCAGGATGTGAATTTTGAAATATTTGAAAATAGCAAATGTTAAGGTATCATGTACTGGAGTTTTAATTTAAGCCAAATATTTATGATTTAAATACCAGCTCTGGATATCAGAACTAAATCTAAGTTTATTCTTGAGCGTAAAGCAAATGTTGCTAGCTAGCTTGCTGAAGGTCTCTGAGAGCTATCCTGAGAAAACCAACAAGAAGAGAGAAGTCCCCAGGGAGGACTGCTGCTCATTGGACTGAGCTGAACAGAAAAGGCCGCAGAGAGACAGGTTTCCAACAGAATCCATGGGCATTCTCAGGGGAAGCCTCAGAGACTTTTTAAATCAAATTTTAATGCAATAAGAATTTATTATACAAAATAGGAATATTCAAAGGATTTATCATTAGATGTGATTAGATTAGATTTTGTGTGATGTCCGAGGTCATAAGCAATACTTTATTTATTTTCAAAGTGGTGATTTCTTCTGCTAGTTAGATGTGGCGAGCCCCTTTAGCATTCTACCTGCTGACTCTCAGGATGGCACTATACCCAGAAGCCTGCACTTCCTTATTCTGTGGAAGTTCATACTTTGCATGTCTTTCTGTGTTGCGATGACACTTTGCTTTTTTAAAGACATATTGTCACTGCTGGCAACTTCATCACAGTGCCATTTTGGCCACTTAAAAGTCCCCATCCCCTCTTCAGAAGCTCTGAAAGTGCTCCTGGAGCTCCATGTCATCTGTTCCTTTCCAGTCTAAAGTGCTGAAATCTTTTGGCCAACACAGGTTAAGACTCCAAAGCATCCAGCCACCTTTCAACAATGAGCTCTTTGCCTCCTTGTCTTGTATTTGCAAACTTTGATGGATTTTGTTTACTGTATGATAGTTTAGATGTTCCCAGGGAAAAAAAAAAAGACTCTTCCCAAAATAGAGCTGTGGTTTCTGATTTACTTGAATCCACACACAAGGTCTTGAGTTTCTGAAAATCCCCTGAAAACTGCACAGGCTATAGAGAGGGGCTGTCAGGGAGCACAGTGGTCCACACTGAAGAATATGATCCTGGTCTTTGTGAATCTTCTCAAATGTTTATTACACAACGATGCATGATAATTCCCAGGTCCCCAGAGCCATTCCCTGGGATAGAAAAGTACACAGTTCCACCATGTCTCTCCCGTGCCCCCAGAACCTCTCTGCAGACCATTTCTCATGTTTCTAAACAAGAACCACCAACATGCCTCCACTGGAAATTCCTACCTCATTCTTCTTAAAGTAGTTTACACCCTTGTGCCTAAGTAGCCTTGATTTTCATTTTCTATTCTAAGGAATCCAGTTGCAGGTGTAGGAGCATGTTGCATATTGAGGATTTCAGGCTGATTTTTTTTTTTCTTTTCTCTAAGTTATTACAAAAAAAAAAAAGAAGAAGCATAGGACTGGAGGCCCCAAAAGGACTCAAGAACAACTTTGCTGCCTTTGCAGGAGTGCTTTGCTTTGTGTGATGTTTTCCATCGCAGCCTGGGGAGAATCCAGCTTCCCTCTTGCACTTGTCACTGCTCTTGGTCCCTCCTGTGGCTAGCCTGTGGTCCCTAGGGCTGCCGAAATGACATGTATAGCTCTGTGTCCCCTCCCTGGGGGCTTCCCAAGACGCTGGCACTCCTACACCACATGCTAGGAAGTTCCTTTCGACTCTGTGGCATCTCAGAGAGAAAAATGGAAAGCTCCAAAGGAACTGGTACCTACATTCTGCTCCTTTGGTGTCAGTGGCCAGGAAGGCTAAGCTTGAAGACATCTGTTCTTCCTGAACTTGAGTCAATAGGATCCACGAACCAGTCTCCCCTCAGTGGCCAGCTGGAATGCTTGGTCCAGATGAAATCCTCATAAAATTTCAGGAAAGAGTAATACTGTGCTAAGTGAGATTAGCCAGTCACAGGAAGCGGGGGTCATATGTTTTCACTCATATGCAGAAGCTAGAGAGTAACTGGGAAACCAAGAGGACTTCAGACAAATGAGGAGAGACACTAGTACAATAACGGAAGGGGGTTTGGGGAGGGAGGTAAAGGGAGATCTGATGATGGAAACAGTTCAAATAATCCTTTTTTTCATATATGAGGATATCCATGTCAATGTTAATGGTATGTATGAGGAGGGGGAGGGGAGGGAGCAGAGGGGACCCAGAGGGAAACACACACACATGCTGAGTGTGGGTGTGTCACTCTGAACCTCTCTAGGATGCATGATTACAGTACACCAATGGAAGGGAGGGAGGGAGGGAGGGAGGGAGGGAGGAATGGACGAGAGAGTTCTTATCCAAATAATAGGTTTTGTACTCTTTAAACCATTCTGTGACATTTTCAACTATCAACACCAAGCAACTTAATAACGCACAGCCAATTTAAGAAGGCTTAAGGGTGCTTTGTATTCTACTTTCCAAATTCAACCTGAAACTATGTATATCACAAATAATCCACAGTGATGGTGGAGAAGCATTGCTACACCCTAACGTGCTCATTCTCTGGCCTCTTGAATTGAAAACCAATTGTAGGAGGTTTTGTAATGATTGACATTTACTTAGGAAGTAAACACTGAGCTTACGCCTGAGCACTGAAGACCCCAGCCTGACCTCCTATTAACATGCATTGTTAACCTTCTCCAAACATCAGTGCTGAAGGCAGTATTGACACTAGTAATGCAGTATTAAATTCTCTGTGTGACAAAGTTGAGTCAGCTACTCTTATAAAGGAAGTTGGGAAAAAGAAGCCTGACTGAGCCCTGGAGCTTTGTCCCTGCCACCCTCTGCTGCACAAAGCATGTGCCACAAAGAGATCAAGCTGACACTTTACAGGTAGGTTTGATAAAAAGATAGAAAACATCAAAGTGGGCAAAAGAAAGGCAATAAGTAAATGCAAATTGTGTCCAGTTGATGAAAAGAAAAGCCATAAAGATATTTATTTCAGTAGCCTGTTCTGAAAATTATGTCAATGATTTCTATTCTATTGTCAGTATTTCTACTAGAAATCCAGCCCTCTCCTTGCTACTCCATCACTCCCTCCTCCCCTGTCCTGGATTCCTGGTCCCTCCCTCCAGAGTGCTCCACTTCATCTTTCCTCTGTGGTGACCACTTCTCAGTCCTTGCCCTTGGGGATGGGCTCAGCAGCCAGCCTCCTTCCTAGAGACCTTGGAATGCACAGCAAGCCCCGCCATGGGCCACCATGGTCCTTCTTAGGGAACCATGGAATTTAAGATCTCTGCCTAACAGGTTAGCCTCGGTTTCATCACATCTCATTTTGACCCCTCTATTTTATTCTGCGTTTCCCCTCATATATAGTATGTTCCTTAAGACAAGAATGGCTTCCTAAGCTCACTTTCTGTCTCCCAGTGGACCCAGAAGAACGCCGTCCATGGGAACATTCTGCTAAGCAGAAGCTGTGCAAATGCCACCAGACTTCTGGTGTTGCTTCCATGGGCTCTTCGTTTCCTTCCTCCTCTCCTCTGGTTCTGTATAGCTTCTCTTCATCTCACAGATGTGCAGATGGAGTTAGACATACCCCAAGGGTCTGTGCAAATCTTGCCTCAGGTGGAGTTAGAGACACCCCAAGGGGCTGCAGATCTTGCCTTCTCTGGGAGTCCTAGCATGGGGACTGCATTCCTGTGCAAGAAAATGAGTGATGCATGACAGAATGGAGATCTGTAGCCTTCCTCAGGCTACACTGAAACGACTCACTCCCATGCACTGAAATTCCTTGACTCTGACCACTTCAGGTGGTCTCGTTGGATGGAAACTGTCTTCTAACCTCCTAAGCCTATTCCAAAGAGCCCACCTTTCCCCTACCAGGTTCCCTTGCGGGCTGGCCAGGCTCCTCACGTTGCATTATCCCTTGCCTTCTGTTAGGTGGAGAGTTGTGCAGTGAGTTTGTCTCAGCTGTACTTTGCTCATTGCAGTACTTGGGCACTTGAAGCCTGAATAAATATTTAATGTCAGGAAGTTTGAAGGCCTGCCAGGTGGCACACAAATGCAATTTCCTGGCAACGCTGCTCAGAAAATGCCCAACCCTCATCCTCACCCAGATTCGACTTCTTCTGGGCTTGAAGCTCCACATTCAGCTCCAGTGGCTGCATCTCTCTGTGCTCAGCACCTGTCAAGCTCCTGGTTCCCCAGCATCCAGCCTGTCACCTGATGTCCTCATGCATCAGACTTCTCTAGACGCCTCTGCATCCAGTGCCTTCCTCAGGAGCTTTCTGTGTCGATTCTGGTTAGCACTTCAGAATTATCAAGCACTGCAGGAACCATAAAGGAATTATAAAGGAACAGAAAAGGAATTACAGAGCACAAAGGGGACCAGAGACAACCGTGTCCAGTCCCTCAGGTTTTAGATGAGGGACAAGGACTCCAGAGTGCCTTTCACTTATAGGAGCTTCCACTTCAACGAACAAGAGCTTCTTTCATGAAAAATAATGCAGAAGGAGTTGTGATCAGACCTCCTGAGGATGAAATGGATACTTTGGAGCAGAATCACGGCAGTGATGAGTGTATGGGCCGCACACACCTTCTGTCCTTGGATTCGACCTTCAGAATCCATCCAAACTGTGGATGGTAGACAGAGTCCCAATGAGTGGTTCTGATTCCAGCCTGATGGAAGTTATAATTAACAAACGTTATATTAAAAATGCCCTGGTACTCAGTCAGACACTGGTATAAAACTGGCTCTTCATAAGAGCCCTTGGAGGAAATTTCCATTCTGTAGCTGTTGACCAGGAGGCTTATAGATGCTCCATAACTTGCTGAATGGTGTATAGCAGTAGGTGTGGGGGCCAGAATTGGAGTCAGGGTACAACCTGATTGTTGGAGGCAGGTTCCCAAGGGTCAGATTGTGTGTGGAGTCACCAGTAGATGGGGCCTGGCATTAGGCAGAGATGTCTATGTTCATGGACATGGGCCAGGGTGGCCCTGAGGGTGCCTTCTGGAGTCTGTTGGGCACCCATTGATGAAAATCACACTGGTAAGGCAAGGTAACCTCACATATTGTCTAGTCCCTCTCTCCTCTAATCTAGTTTCCTGATATGTATTATTCTACTCTTGGGCTAGGTCATTTAAAACTGGGATCCGGGCAAAGTATAATTCCATTTTAAGAGACGCTTGATGAAGTGAAAACAATAAGGTTAATTTATAATCAGATTTAGACTTTTAAATATTCTATGAAGAAAATACCCTTAATGGTTATACTTCACAAAATGATTCTGTGTACATGAAAATCTTTCAAAGTATTATTTTGATACAGAAAACAATTCATTTTATCTAGAGAGAAACTGAAACAAGAATAAAAGATTCAATTTCACACTTTCATTAGAGTCGGCTATAAAAGAACAATTATAGTTGTCATTATATTCGTAGTAATAATAATACATGCACAGTTACTGTCAGATCTAACTTTCTAAATTCCCTGAGATGGACTTACATCTTTATAACAAATATAGGAGAGTAACTCTAACTAAAAAAGTTACCCCCCCCCACACACACACACAATACTACCCAAAAAACAAAATCCATCTTTAGAACAAGTATGCCAGATACAGCAAATGAAAATGCTAGAAAATGTCAGGGGAAATTTTTCTCCTAACACTCTTACCTTGTGCTTTGTATAGCAGAGATCACGTGATGCCAGCCCACCCACCTCGTTCCAGGCTGAGATGAAAGCACAAATATGGGGGTCATCTTGGGAAAGGGAAAGTGGGTCATGCACTGACTAATCAAGGAGCTTTCTACCCTGCAGGAACGCTTTTCCCATGGAGTCTATTTTCCCTAACGTCAATACAACACTGGCAGCCTTCTTTGGTTGGATTGGCTGATGTCCTTCCTCCCTTCGTTTTCCCTTCAGCTTCTCCTTGTTGATTTGTAGCATTCAGGTGTGTCTCTGGCAAACAACCTCAAGCTGTGTATTGTCTTCTCTGCTCCGAAGTCACTCTCATTTACTTGGCAAGTGCACTGCGTATTCATGTATCATCATCCCTGTGAATGTCCTGTTTTGCTTTTTTGAACCCACATGGATGTTCTTTGCTTTTCCTTATTTTTCTCCTCTTTTGTCCTTTCTGGGCCAATAGAATTTATTCTCTTGAGTAACATGAAAGCTATATATTTTATTCTGGATTTGGTTCTAGTTAACACCTGAAATCCTGTAACCTGTGTGTATGTATGTGTGTGTGATTAACCAGATTCACTGATACCTGCATTTTCTCACGGAACACTACAGGCATCGTGCTCTAAGTCTGACCTTCCATCTTCATGCTACTGTTGTTAACATTTTTCTAAACCAAGATGCTCACATTATTTGTTGTTATAATTACTCTTGTTTAACCATTTCCTTGTGCAGTGCTCCTTCTGGATATGATTTCTTCCTTCAGAACTCAGTTTCCTGATTACTGACCTGTTTCCTTTTCTATGAGAGCTTATGCATAATAATCAGTTTTCGTATTTTACCTTTTCCTTGTTGAGATCATAATGGTGTTTTCTAACATTCTGAAAGCACAGTTCCGTATTTTCCTGGCATCTGTTGTACAGCGAAGTCTACTGCCTCTTTATTTACAGTCCCTCTGTAGAAGATGTCTTTCTCTGTGGTTGTTTATAGGATTTGCTCTTTGTCCTCATGAAAGATAGACTCCTGTATTGAAATGTGCTTCGTGTTCGTTTTTCCTATTTGAGACCCAGTGTTCCTCCTCCACAAGACTCATCTTGCTCCAGGTCTTTCCCTGCGTCTCCTTGTATTTTGTCTCTTCTCTGGTTTTTCTATTCTGTTCTCAAACTTTTACTAGCAGTATGCTGAGTCTCTGCATTGCATCTTCTGTCTCACCCTCGTTCCTTCCTTTATCCTCCCATTTTTGTTTTCTGGGTTGTTGACTCCAATCTACCTTCCCTTGTTCACGTAGTCATTGAGTTTAAAATCTCAGCATCTACATTTTCATCTCTAGAGAGTCTATGTGACTCCTTTTGTAAACAGTCCTGTTACACTCCCCTTAACATTCTCATTCATTATGGAATCCAATCCTTCTTTCATTTCCTCTATCCCTTTTAATGGCCTGTTTCGGATTGCTGTAATATGTACAGATCTTGTTCTAATTCCACTGCTCATCCTGTCTGCTGACTCTTCCCTACATGGCCCATCGCCTTGTGTGGTTTATAATTGCTTTTATTGTGAAGTCATGTTCAGCAATAAGTACTGTCTCCAATGGGGCTGTCCCTATGTCCTGGGGTGTGACATATAATTTACAAACAGGGTGTTTTTTGCTTCTGCTGTCGCCCCAAAGACTTTCTTTGGGCTTTGACCTGGCTAATAACCCTTCAATTTGAGATTCTCATTATAAAGCAGATAATGTAATCTCCAACCTAACATCTCTATTTAGAGTTTGTATTTGTCACCGGAAGCTTATTGATATTTTCCTGGGCTAGTGATTAGAGTTCTGTTACTTCTTTGCATGGAAGGAACAGCCTTTTGAAGATCCTGGTTTTATCAAGGAGTCTCAGTCTCACCTGTCTACCTCTCTGGGCCCCTGACAACACCTTCTTTTCACTGAGAGCATCTAAAGTCCACCTGCTAGGTGCTCAGGCATGTGTTCTGCTTCAGGACATTGCTGGACCAGTCCCACCTGTCAGTCCCTCTAGCACTAAGCTTTCCCTCTGTCCCTGAAGATTTCTTTTTAGGCTTATCATTAAGGTAGCGGCATATTCAGTAAGCATTGGTTGGGTTCTTCCTGCTTCACATACACTGTGCTGGGCATACACAGATGGGCCCAGGCAGTTGCTGTCCTTAACCAGCTCTGTGTGTGACCAGAGGCAAACATGTCAGCAAGGACGACACCAGGTGGCCAGGGCTGCAAGTGTCACACCGTGGAGAGGGACGGAGAGATGAGACTCACCCAGAGCATGAGAAGGAAACAGGTTGATTTTGCAAAATATGATCGATAAATAAAGAAGTGTTCCTGCAGGAAATTCAAACACAATTAAATAAACCCAGTACACATGACAGTCGATGACATTAAATGTTACGAGCAATTATGGCTCCAGCCTGTTGCTGTCATTCAAGATGATAGTTCTCAGCCAATTAAAATGCCAAACTAGATGTTCCTTTAGGCATTAGGCACATACTCAAAATCATATAACTGCATGAAGAGTGTAACCACCGTATTTTTCAGGCAAAAATTTTAACATGGGTTTTGCTTTTCTTTTATTTTTTTGTCCAAGAAAATCTTTATTTCTCTTTCATTTTTTAAATGTGATTTGATTGGTGCATTATCATCTCACATCATAATGTAAATCATTTTGACATTGACTACATGCACACAGCGTTTGGTGACCCCCCCCGCCTCTCCTTCTCCCCCCTTCCCATACAAAGAACTGAGATAGGTTTTGCTTTCCTAATAACAAAAAGTTCTTACTCAACCACTCAGACATATTTATAACTCTTCTGAGTTTTTTTTTATTTTATTAAACTTCATTTAAGATAAATAATTTGGATATTCAGGTTGTCATTTTTTAAATGGACACTAATGAAATTGTGAATGCAGCCTACTTTTTAAAGTATTAAGAGATTGGTAGTGATCCCTTCATATACAGACTTAGCACTATTTAAACTGTTTCATCCCTCAGTCCTCCTTTTTCCCTTCTCTACCTCCCTCCCCAAATCCCCTTCCAGTATTCTACTGGTCTCCTCATTCCTCATTTCTCATTCTCCTCATTCCTCATTCCTCATTCCTCCTTTTTCCCTTCTCTACCTCCCTCCCCAAATCCCCTTCCAGTATTCTACTGGTCTCCTCATTTATCTCAAGTCTCTTTTGTTTCCTCTTTTCTGTCTAATTTCTGCACATGAGAGAAAACGTGACCTTTCACTTTCTGAGACCGGTTGATCTAGCTTAGAGTAATTCTCTAGCTCCATTCACTTTCATGCAAATGGCATAGTTTTGTTCTTCCTTATGGCTGAGGAAAATTCCATTGTGTGTATGTACTGCATTTTCTTTATCCATCCATCCATTGATGGACACCTAGGTTGGTTCCAGAATTTGAATATCATGAATTGGGTTTCAATAAGCACGGGTATGCATGTATCACTATAGTGTTTTAGACTTGAAGGAGGAGTGGGCAGCAGGATGGAATAGAAATACACCAAGTGGTGTGTGCATTCATGTTTGTGTCACTTGGAATCTTGCTGTGATGGACAACTACAGTGCACCAAAAAAGTACAAGAATACAAGTGAAAAATAAAATTATTAACTTAAAATTTAAGGAATTAATTTTCTAGTAAGAGGCTACCAGTTGTTTGCAATGCAAGATGATCATAATAAGGAAGGAGGAAGGGAGAGGTTGAGAGAGAGGGAAGTATTTTTGGAAGAGATTTTTTTCATGGTTTATTTTAGTCCAGGTAAAATATGTGGATGTTTTCTTTTTCCATAAGGGCTCTACCTGCATAGCATTCTTTTCATACTTTTCTATCACACCACACTGCAGATCCTCCCAACTCTTAATTCTGTAATGGGTTTTCCTACAAACGCATATTCTTTCTTCTTTTTATCTTCTGCTGCATTCGGTGCCCACCATGTTTGTCAGTAGGTGAACATGGCAGCCAAGAGCATTTCTGAAGCACGCAGAGAGTTCACTGTAAGGCAAAATGGATCCTAAGACACAAGGCTGTGCTGATGACCAAAACCAGGGATTTGGCCCAGGTGATGCCAGGAATGATCAGAGCAAATGACTCAATTACCTGGCTCATCCCAAGTACCTGCTCCTGCTCATTTTCAGTTGAATACCATCTTGTTAGTATACATACTAAATATCCTCATTATAAATATCCTCCTTATCATGTTTAATTAGAATGACCTGGATTCTGACAACTTTATTTTTACATGAGAGACTTTTTAAAATTTTTTAACCAAAACAATAATCTGAACCAACCTACCATATCAAGAGCCATGCTTATAGAGAATTGCAAATCGAATCAGTGTTTCTTCTTTCCTTAATCAGGCACCTTTCCTTATAAGGTATTTTCCCTCTTCTTGTTCCCATGATTGGTTTCTTCTGTCCCCTCCCTCATCTCCTTCGTCTACTCCCTCGACTCCCCCCTAGCAATGTCTACCAGTTGTCATTCATCAGAAGGGCTTTATTTTTATTCAGTCCCTACTTGGTGACGTAGAGAGAAAGGTAGCTGCCAGGGGTGGGAGAAGGAAAAAAACAGTGAGTTATTGTTCTATGGGCACAGAGTTTGTGTTGCATGATGGAAAGTTCTGGAGACATCACACAACAACACTATTCTACACTTATAAATAGTTTAGAGGGTGGGAGGCTGAGACAGGAGGATCACAGGTTCAAGGCTAGCCTCAGAACTTAGAAAGACCCTTGGCAACCTAGGGAGACCCTGTTTCAAAGTAAAAAGGGCTTGAGGGTATAGCTTGGAGGTAGAATATCCCTGGGTCTCATCCCCAGTACCAAAAAGAAAAAGAAATGGTTTGAAGGGTAAGTTTGATTATGTGTGTTTCTCACACCATTAAAAATTGTTTTTAAATTTAAAAAAAAAGAGCTCTGTGTGGGATAAAGTCCACCATAATCATGGAGGTGAAGCCACCATGCTTTGTTCTGGGGCCATTGGACATCAACTGAATCTCCTTGTGTCCTTAAGATTAACCACTGCAGCAACAAAAGAGTCCAGGTGTTGATCTGTGTTCTACAAAACTCAGCAAACTTACAATAACTCTTCAAATGAGACCCAACACATCCCCCAGCATGATCTACTTACCTGACAAGGTTCCTCTGCCAAAAGAAATACTTAAAAACATAACTTCAGAGCCAGGCGTGGTGGCGCATGCTTGTAATCTCAGCATTCGGGAGGCTGAGACCGGAGGATCCGGGTTCGTGGCCAGCCTCAGCTACCTAGTGAGACACTCCACTACCTAGTAAGACCCGGTTTCAAAATAAAGAATAAAAAATAGGGCTGGGGGTGTAGCTCAGAGGTAGACAGCCCCTGAGTTCAATCCCTAGTACTGCAAAAAAAAAAACAAAAAAACAAAAACATAACTTTAGGTCTGTTTTAAAAGACACAAGCACATCAGACCTTTGCCACAGAGATTTCATGTGCTGTTAATGTGTGACAGTGATGCTGGTGTAGTTGTAATGAGGTGTGTGACTTGGTCTGGGTTCCCGGGGGAGGACAGAATCCTATTGTTTAATCCGTGAACAACGTTGGCACTTCTTGAGGTTTTAAACATCATCGTTAACAGCCTGGAGAGAACACGCTAACCAGCACTGCGTTTCTTGTCCTTTCTGTCTCCCGCAGCAATGCAGCAAGAAAGCCTCGGCCTCCCTCATGTGGCTTCTGAAGTCGTCCGGCATCATCGCCAACCGGCCCTGGCCGCGCGTCTCCCTCACGGTCATCACCACGGCCATCATCCTCATCATGGCTGTGTTCAACATGGTAAGCCCAGGACTGATGAGGGTCTCACGGCAGGCAGGGCGCCTTTGCCTTTCACGGTCTGTCCCAGTGCGATATGGGAAAGCAGCTCCTGCTGACACCTGTTGCTCAGTGCTGGTCAAATCCAGCCTCTCACACTCACTCACGGCAGTAGTTTCTCTAAGGAAAAGGAAGCTTTGGCACAAGTCACCTTGAGAGAGAGAGTGGCTTCTTGGAGCAGTCCTCCACGTCCTTGCTTATGGTGTCTGCACGGAAGACCGCAGAAATGACAAAGAATGTCATCAAGATAGTCATGAGGGAAATCAGAACCCTCAAACCAAGTTCATCATCAAGATAGTCATGAGGGAAATCAGAACCCTCAAACCAAGTTTGGAAGGTGAGGGTCCTGTCCTGGCAGTTCAAAGGCCTAATTTCAAAGCCCAGCTCCAGCCTTATGCTATTTTCTTAAAACATCACAGGCTCACCGGGCATGGTGGTACATACCTGGAATCCCAGTACTTGGGAGGCTGACTCTCAGCAACTCTGGGACCTTGTTTCAAAATAAAAATAAATAAATCGATAAATGAAAAGGTCTTGGGGGTATAGCTCAGAGATAGAATGTCGCTCAGTTCAATCTCCAGTAACAAAACAAAACAAAACAATAAAACTGTCAGGCTCCATGTCTACTTCTCAAAAGTAAGAGCCAAGACTTCTTCCACCAGGTTGGGTCTAAGAATCAACTGAGGGAAGTTCCCACCACACCTAGGAGAGCAATGGGAACTTTGTAATTATGGAACCAATGGCCGCTCTTCTCATCTCAGTATCGTCATTACTGGTGTCCCTCGCAATATAGACACGTAGGCCATCAATGTGCCCAGAGACACGTCCTTGTGTTATTCCCACATCGTCTTTATCTTCATCATCACCCAGGAGGTACTTTGACACTTTGCTGGTGGTTGGGAATGCAGAGTATCATGAGATACAGTGCTCACTTTCCAGAAGCATAAAATTAGGTTGTGGTGACAGATCAGATATCATTTAATAGTAAAAATAGCATAATAACATAGTTTTCACAGAGCAGAGAGCACTCATTGTGCAAAACGTTTCTTTGCACACAAATGCATAAGTGTGTGCCAAGTCCGCTGCTTTGTGCTCAAAACCCAAGGTGCGTCCTGCCTTCCAGGATCACAGAGTATGGTACAGAACACCAGCCAGCTGGGTAAACCTGTTATCAAATCACCCGAAAACACACTCGAGGAAGCAATAAAAACACACCAAGGTGCAAAGGAGAAGGTGGCGCAGGCCTGCTAGACTGAGTTCAGAAGGTTGAGGAGAAGGATTTCTATCAGATGGGCCTGGAGGAAGTAAGGGCCAAGGGAAGGTGGGTGAAAAATGAGAAGGAAAGCCAGTCTTCGGATTCGGAGGAGAGAAGCCATTTGCATTAAAAAGTAGTGGAAAATAAGGCTGAGAAAGTGGACACTGACCCTGAATGTTCACATAGGGCCGGTTCTCAACATCCTATCACAGATCATATAGTTCCTCCCAGATGCCTGGAGACCCAGGTGAGGCCAGAGCCTGCTGGAGCCAGACAGGCTGCAGCGCCATCTGCAGGAATAGAATGGTCTCCTGTGGCTTCACTCTGTGAAGAAATGGATCTTGGAGACTCCTGGAAAGGGGACATCAGAGAGAAGCTGTTAGTTTCCTCCTCTGCCTCCTCCCTGAAGACCTCCTGGGGGCAATGCAAAGAGGCGGGCAGGGGGCTTTGACTGGAGACTGTAGAAACAGAAGTGTGTTTCCTAAAACGGGTTTGTCATGCTCAGCCTTGAGACCTACGTTTTTGCATTAGTCCTGCTACCTGCCATTCAGCTCCTGGAAAAGTGCACTGGAACTCACAGCAGGAGATTAAAGCTGCAGGAGCTGAGTCTGAAGTAAACTCACTGCAGAGGGGCAGAGAAACAGCAGGCTTGGAGGACAATAGGGTGTGCTGGCCGGAGTTCTGAGCTGTCCTTGCAACCACCAGGGGAGCGCTCGCTGTGTTACCCCAGTGATGGGGTGGCTGCCTCGATGCCCTTATAATTAAACCTCCTCATCCCTCACCTACATTCACCTGTGTGGACAAAGAATGAGTTGACACACTTCCTGAGAGTCGGCCTTCTTCATTGGCTGATGACAGCACACGGTAGTAATAGTAGCTAGACATTTTACGAGCAGTCCATCCACTTGACCATGAGTTCTTTCCTTCTTTTGCTGTATAAAATTAAGTGTTGAACATGATGCTTTGATGTGCACATATATACAGAGGGAAATGGTTATGAAAGGCAAGCAATTTGACAGGGCAATCACCTTCCATAAGTACTTCTTTGTGTGTGTGCAGTAAGAGCATCTAAAATCTACTCTGTTCACAGACTTTCAGCATATCCAAAAATACCATTAACAGATTTTCAGCATACCCAACAATACAATTAACCCTGTACTCCTGCCATACATTAGAGCTCTAAACTGACTCATCCCACATAACTGCAGCTTTCACCCTCTTACCTTCATCTCTCCATTTGCTCACTTGCTTGCCCTGGTAACCACCATTCTCTGTTTATATGATATCATCACTTTTAATATTCCATATGCAAGTGAAATCACGTGGTAGTAGTTTGTTTTCTGGACTAAGCTTATTTCCCTTAGCATACTGCTCTTCCAACTCAGGCATGCTGCAAACGACAGGCTCGCCTTCTTTTCTTGGGCCCGGTCGTATTCCACTGTGTGTAGACACTACCTTTTCTTTATCCATGCAATTACCGATATGCACCTGGGTTGTTGGCTTGTCTTTGGCTAATGTTAAGAATATTGTGGTGAGTATAAGTGCATGGGAAGGAATCTCTTTGAGGAGGCCATTTTCTCTTTATTTTTCCCAATTCTTAGCAAAGTGCCCTCTGTACAAGGAGTTAAGGATTATCCATTCATTAGTTCTATTTTTTTCCTGTGTGTGTGTGTGTGTGTGTGTGTGTGTGTGTGTGTGTGTGTGTGTCTATGTGTGTTACTGAGGATTGAACTCAGGGGTATTCTACCTCCAAGCTACACCCTCAGCCCTTTTTATTTTTTATTTTGAAACAGGATCTTGGTAGGTTGCCAAGGCTGGCCTTGAACCTGCCATCCTCTTGTCTCAGCCTCCCAAGCACTAGGATCACAGGTGTATGCCACCATGCCTGGCCACTCACTGGTTCTTAAATGAACGAATGAATAGGTGCTGAATTGGTGAATAGGTAAGCATACGACCTTTTCAAAAAGCAGTCATTTCTTTTTGTAAAATTCAGTTTGTAGGGCTGGGGAGCCAGTGATTTGAAAGCCAGTATATTTCATTTGTAATAATTAATAATGATCGACAATGGTTCAGTCTCTATCAATGTTGGACAAGCGCAGCATTTAGGAGGAGAGACTTTTTCCCACAGTAACTATGATCCTCTTAGAGAGAAGCAATTTGTCTTGAGTGTAGAAACCCATCTTCAGTGTGTTGTCCTTCCTCGCCAAGAGAGGAAGCCATTGCCAAGTGAGGTAGAGAAGCCCACAGAATACATGTGCAAAGTGATGGACCGCCTTTGAGATGGAAACAAAATAGGATCTTGCTGTACTGACAACCTTTGGAGGAGCAAGGAGACCTCATTCTTTCCTGCCCATCCATGCACAGGGGAAAATTAGAACCTCTTGCTCTTCCGTTCTTCCCTAGTGTAGGAGCGATGCCATTTTTATCCACACCTGGTGCTTTGAAATTAGCAGCTGTTTTCCATGGGGGTGCTCCTCTTGTCGTTTCTTATTAATCACAGAAGAAGTGGGGCTCGTCCCCGGGGCCCTGCCTTTCCTCCCATAGCTGAATTACAGAGAAATGCCTGCAGCTTCTCTGTTGGCTGTTCCTGAGCTGTGTGGCTGAGGCAGCCAATGGTGCCTGGCTCTCTCTCCTCACCTTAGTGCCCGGGAGCTCCCTGATCATGCAGCAGAGTGGGCAAACTAGAAGGAGTCCCAGTGTAGCCAGGCGTGGTGGCACACTTTTGTAATCTCAGTACTTGGGAGGCTGAAACAGGAGAATTGCAAGTTCATGGCCAGCCTCAGCTACTTAGTGAGGCCATCTGCAATGTAGTGAGACTGTTTCAAAATAATTAATAATAATAATAATAAAGTGGGGGCTGATGGTATAGCTTGGAGGTAGAATGCCCTCGGTTCAATCTCCAGTTCTGCAAAAAAATAAAATAAAATAAGTTAAAAAAAAAAAGAAGAAGAAGAAGAAGAGAAAGAAAGGAGTCCCAATGGGTGAGGCGCAAGACCAGGTGGGCTCACCTGGTGCCCTTACTTGCTCTGACTGCCCCCAGGGCTGCCTGCAGAAGCAACTTGCCCTGCCTGCTCTTAATCGCCTGGGTATTCTCCCTGCGCCTCCTCTGTAGCCCTGATTCCAGCTGTCCACCCCAGGGAGGCTTCTGTTTAACACAGTAGAGATGTGTTATATTTTCCTTCGTATTTCCTTTGGGAACACATTTTCCAGACTAATGGAGCCCTGCTCCCAGGTCATATTTCTATCTCTTAGCAGCTGTTAACCCAGGGAGGCTAATGCCGGTGACAACGGGCTCACCTCTCAACAAAAAGAACAGCTCCGTGTGTCTGGGGAGAGGGTGCGTGCTTGATCCCGCGCTGCTGAAATCACAGGGAAGAAAGTTACACTTCCCGTCAGGAAATGTCATTCAGGTTCTCTTGCATAGACCCTCCGATGTTTAAGATTACTTGTAGGGACAAAGCAAGCTTCCTTTTCTTTTTCTGATAACTTTTAGCTTTATTGTGTACGGTATATATGATATAAAGTAGCCTTTATCCATTTGCAAGTGGACACTTTTAGGCAGCGTTGAGTACATTTGCAGCCTTGCACAGTCGTGACCACGTCCACCTCAGAAATGGCTCAGTACCCCAAACACAAAAGTCTGTGCCCGTTAGACTCCACCTTCCCGTTCCTCCCTGCCCAGCCCTAGTAACCGCATTCCACTCTGTGTCCCTGTGAGTCTGCCCACTCCCGGGACCTCCTACGGGTGCAATCACGTGATAATTGTCCCCTTATGCCCGCTTGCTCTCCGGTAGCTCACTGGCCCTCATTTTCTCCTGGAGGCCGCAGCCCCTCTGCGGCAGGCGAGTCCCCATTTGTCAGCCATTATCCTCTTTGCCTCAGAGGGGAGACATGTGGTTGGGATAATGTGAGATGCCTTGAGGCCGCCTGTGACTTCTCTCTGCTGTTGGCCAGGGAGACAGACAAACAGATTCCTATTAAGGCTTCCAGTTGAATTTTAGGCACTAGGATTTTTTTCCCCCCAAGCCTGTATGTTAACAGCCATTGCAAGAGTCAAGGTCAAGAGGTCAAGAGGTCAAGAGAAAGGGTGTTCAAATGATCCGCTTAAAAATGATCTGCTTTGAGCTGGGTGTGGTGGCGCACACTTGTAATCCCAGCATTCGGGAGGCTGAGACTGGAGGATCCGGGTTCGCAGCCAGCCTCAGCTACCTAGTGAGGCCCTCCGCAACTTAGTGAGACCCGGTTTCAAAATAAAGAATAAAAAATAAGGCTGGGGGTGTAGCTCGGAGGTAGAATGCCCCTGAGTTCAATCCCCAGTATCGGAAAAAAAAAAAAAAAAAAAGATAGGCTCTTTGAAATCTTATCATGGACTGATACTGAAGGAGAGAACAGCCAAGTCTGTTTTGTATAAAATAAATTGTGTAGTTTTACTAGGATATTATGGGTGGAGTGTGTGTGTGTGTGTGTGTGTGTGTGTGTGTGTGTGTGCGCTTTGTGATTGAACCCAGGGGTGCTCTACCCCTGAGCTACACAGCTACACCTCCAGCCCTTTTTATTTATTTTATTTTATTTTTTGTGGTACTGGGGATGGAACCCAGAGGCATTCTACCTCTAAGCTACACCCCTAGCCCTATTTTTTTATTATTTATTTTGAAACAGGGTCTCACTAAGTTGCTGAGGCTGGCTGTGAACCTGGATTCTCCTGTCTCAGCCTTCCAAGTACTGGGATTACAAACATGGGCGACCACACCCGGCTTTATTTTTTATTTTGAAACAAGGTCTCTCCAAGTTGTTGAGGCTTGCCTTGAACCTGTGATTCTCCTGTCTCAGCATCCCAAGTACTGGGATTACCGGTGTGCACCATTGTATCCAGCTTCCACTCGCTGGTTTTTTGTTGTTTTTGTTTTTGTTTTTGTTTTGCAGTACTGGGGTCTGAACCCAGGAGCATTCTACCTCCAAGCTACACCCCCAGCCCTATTTTTTTATTCTTTATTTTGAAACAGGGTCTCACTAAGTTGCGGAGGGCCTCACTAAGTAGCTGAGGCTGTCCACGAACTCATATCCTCTGGTCTCAGCCTCCCAAGTACTGGGATTACAAGCGTGCTCCACCACGCCTGGTTCTATTCGTTTTTTATATACATTTCTTCCAAGTTGTAGTTCAACTACAGGTTGTGACTTTTACTGTAAATTCTTTAGGAGTAAAGAAATCCACTACATTTCTTTAATTTTTTTTTTTTTTTTTTTTTTTTTTTTTTTTTGCGGTACTGGGGATTGAACTCAGAGGCATTCTACCTCCGAGCTATACCCCCAGCCCTATTTTTTATTCTTTAATTTGAAACCGAGTCTCACTAAGTTGCAGAGTGCCTCGCTAGGTAGCTGAGGCTGGCCGCAAACCCGGATCCTCCGGTCTCAGCCTCCCGAATGCTGGGATTACAAGCGTGCGCCACCACGCCCGGC
>PVLC010026477.1:0-22680 GCA_004027655.1 Graphiurus murinus | reverse complement strand
AAAATTTCCTTTAGTGTTTATAAGAATAGAGTAAGGTAAGAGGAACAAATTTCCCCAAACACCTAAAAATGTCTGTAGGACACATATTTCCTTGACATTGTCATCCATACAACTCAATGCCATGGAAGCCTTTCTTTTCCTTGTTTTTGTTTTTAATCTTTACACTGAAGAAAAGTAAAAACAAAAAGTTTTGTTCCACGTTATTTGAAGAATGTAAACTTTTGTTGGATGTGGGACTCTGAAACACCTCCTACAAAACAGTCCACACTTATCCCTGCTTAGATCTTTACAGTCATATTAAAGAAAACAAATTAAACAAAGCCAATAGAGACACTGGCTTGGGGTTCTCTAATGCAAAGTTACAAACCACAGAGAGTCTTTTAAATATATCTTACCGAGTTGCTATTTATCATCAAACATACCCAGATGTGTGCAATGTGTGAATACATTAAAACAAACCTATCATAATGTCTAGGTACAGAGCTAAGTCAATAGTTTGCAAACGTCTCTTTGTTTCTCTGTATGCATTTAGCTACTGATATATCTTTTCAATGAATGAAGCAGACCTGAGCACATACAATAAAGAAAAGCAAAAATTACCAGGTTTGGACTTCATAGCCAGAAAGATTCTGTTGAGTCTGCCAGCAGGGGATCTTGCGTATTAATACCCCACCTGGAAGAACTGACATGTTGAAAATGAGATTAACACCTTCCTGTTTTGCATTAACTAAGGCTAAAGTGTCATGTGCCTGAGCAGGATTAAAAAAAAAAAAAAAAATCAATCCTGAAACGATAGGGTTGGGAACAAGGTATGGTTTTAAGAAAAATGCTAAATTATAAAGTTGGATTTTTTTTTGTTGTGGTGATGGTGGTGATTGTTTGAAGATAAATACCTGGTGCAAATAAAAGCCAAAATAATAAAGATGTCTCCAAAGTTAAATAGGAACACGTGTAGCACCACACCTCCTTTTCAAGCCAATGGCAATTGACACAGTAAACAACTTGTCAGAATGTTTAAATTTAAAAAATAAATAAATAAATGTGTATGCCACGTCAAAGAGTATTGATGCCTAGGTATTTGTTGCCAACTCCAGGCCAGCCTTGAAACAGAAGAGCTAATATAAATGATTTATTCATTCAGATATAAGATAGCACTTTTTAATTCCCTCTCCTCACAATTCATCTTGTTATGTATTTACGAAAGATGAGCATTTAGATGAAAAAATATTAAAAATTCTAATGCAGAGAAGCCTTGAAATCACTGTCAGATATGAGTGGAAATGGTGTGAGAGAGATGGGCCAGGTGAGGCTCCACGTCTCCCTCATCCAGACAGACTCAAGGCAGGGACTGAGGGGATTCTCCCAGGCACCCAAGGCCAGGACGCCGGCCTCAGTCAACAACATCGCTCACTCCCCAGTGCCAGACCCTCTTATAAGGGTGGCGGAGAAAGCAGGAAAGGGAAATAAGTTCCCCTTTCACCAGGATTCATAGTTTGGCTGTGCAGACAGACACCAACAATATCTAGATTTCAAAGCTGGCTTCAAAAGAGTAGAGTCATAAATACTCACATCCTGGGAGTTGAGGGAGGGGACAGAACTTTATGGGAGGATCTGGGGAAAATTCCTAGAGGAGAGATGTTGTGCACTGCACCCTGCAGAATGGATCAGATTTTAACAGGTGGAAAGCAAAGGATAGAGAGGCTTTCTAAGGAGAATGGATCAATTTATTATCTTTTGGCACCATGAACACATCAAGCAGGATAGTAAGGTTAAGTAGACAACTAAACTACATCAATAGGAAATGTGGTGTTGTGGAAATTACCTTCAGGAATCCACTTTTTTGAAAACAAAACAAAACATTGAATATACAAGTGGTACACTAGTTGGCTTTCCATTACCTTACAAATACCTGTGACATGTCAACTTATAAGGAGAAAAGCTTTATTTCGGCTCACAGTCCTTGATGGACTGTCCCTGTTGTTTTGGACCTGTGGTGAGGCAGGAGCTCATGGTGGAGCAAAACCGGTCACCTTGAGGCCGGGATGCAAGGAAAAAGAGAAAGAGGAAGGAACTGGGGCCCAATGTTCCCCTTTGAGAGCATGCCCCCAATGACCTAAAACCTTGCACTAGGCCTCACCTCTTAAAGGTCCCAGCACCTCCCAACAGTGCCAAGCTGGGGACCAAGCCTCCAACACACAAACCATTGGGGGCAATTCCAGATCCAAGCTCTAACAAGTGGGAAGAAAAACAAACACAATCGGGACTTTATTCTGCTGGCTAAAAGTCTGCTATCGAAGCCTTAGCTATTGTTTCTATTCATTGCTGAGCTTCTAATTGCTGCTATCTTATGGAGTCTCAATGAAAAGGAAGGGAGATGGGGAGGGGACTGTCTCAGGAATGCCATCCAGCAAAGTTGGACTCCTACTCCAACTTCTTTTGTTCATTGTTCCAAAGGTGACCCTGGTCTCTGATGTTCAAAGGGAGGTAGGAGGACCAGCAGTTTTAAGATAGCACAAAGGAAGGCAACTTAATGCCTCCCTAAGGAGAATCTGAAGAGGGCCATGCTTGCAGAGAGGATGATAATAGCAATAATAACAAAAAAAGGAGTGTAGGGGTGGGGTGGGGAAGGTGTTCTGATAGCTGGGGAGGGGGTGGGAGGAAGAGGTGGAGGAAACGCTCTAGGTGATCCAGGAGGATTTGTAAGTGATACAGGCACAAGGGCAGCTGGGGCTGTGGGGCAGGATTCAGGAACACGCCCAGGGAGCTCCCAGGAATAATGGAGAGCTGTGTTGCATCATCAGGATCACTGAGATCCAATCCTCAGGGGAAGCCCTGTCTTTTTTTGTTCTAGATGTTTTGAAGCTGAGCTGGGGGTGGGGGGGTGTAGTGGGGAGAAGTGAAAGAGGAGGAGAAAATCACTGAGAAAAATTAAGCAGTCTGAAAGGAGGGTAAGATTATGAAGATAAATGTTTACCTCTCCGATGCATTGTGTCTCTTGAAATGAAACTGTTCTTGAATGGCGCTGTATCGGTACAGCAAAACTGTGGGCATTGTGAACAAATTGGCTGTCTCCGCTGATTTGACACATTTTGATTTCTACTTAGGAAAATATCTGTTAATCCTATTAGAAAGAGAAGGAGAAGGTCCTGAGCAGAAATGCAAAAGATCAAATCCATCTCCATCTTGTGCAAAGAATCCCAAGGCCAAGGTATTTAAAACCTCAGCCATTTCCAAAAGACCCCGTGTCTCAGCCCTGACCTGCCTGGCATTGCATCTGAATTCTTTCTTCTCCACCCCCCCTCGTCGCCTAACACTGGCTAGACTCAAGACAAGACTGGTTGCCTTCTCTCTCTGTGGCAAAGCAAAGAAGAGAAATCTTCTTGTGTGCCTTTCTCCTCATGTAATTTTCCTTCTTTTCGTCTATCCTTCTTTCTATCCTCCTTTCCTTTCTCTGTGGTTTACTGTTTGCTAATATTCGACTCCAGACCACTCTCTGTGTTTGGCAAAGGAAGCACTTTCATTGTTTGGTGACTCCAGGGGGGATATGGTGTCTATGATGTTGTCTGGGCCGAACCTCCCCTGGGAATATTAACTACCTCTACCCTACTCCCAAAGGGGAAGGATGGCGACCGCACACTGGTGCACCAGCCATCCTCCTTATAGAGAAAGGGGATCCATTCCAGCCAGAAGTACTCTTTCTGCCCACACTCGTGCATCTCAACACTGTAATGCAACTTTTGGGAAATCGGGACCAGTTATCTGGCCAAATCCATACAGTGTAAATAGGAGTAAGGGAAACAGAGGACATTCTTTCCCCAACTTCTTTTTGAAAAAGGTTCTTCTGGGAGCAACACGTAAGTCTGATCAAAGGATCCGTTCATCTGTCTCAAGAGCCAATGCTGGAGCCCAGCATGGAGCTGAAAATATTCACTCACAGTCCTAGAAAATTGTATTCATTAAACTCTACCTACAGGTCCTCACCCAGAATCTGTTCCATGCCAAAGCAGCGTGCTGCTGCTAATCCTCCTTTATAGATCAGGCAGCAAAATAAAGAGGGTGGGGCTGAAGTGCCGGGGAAGTCTGCACACTTGTTTGGAAAAGAAGAAAAGGGAAAGCACAGGGATTTCTTATTCTCCCCTTCATGTTCCGAGTAGCCAGGGTTGACCAGACACCACTGAGAGACACAGGGCTTTTTAGTGTTCACAGTATTTTCACTTCCACAGGGTAAGTGCTCTGTGTCAAATGGGAGTTTAGAGACAAGAGAAAATATATGTCTTTCGGGCTGTGGTACAGTGTTATTTCTGGACGCCTCCTTTCTTTGTGGGTTAGGGAGGAAATAATAATGATCACACTACATTATTGAGCACTTACTATATGCCAAGCAGGTGGTACATCTCATTTCATTCTTCTAAGATCCCTATGAGGTAGGGACCTATGTTACCACCATTTTTTTCTTTGTTTTTTTGTTTTTTTTTCAGACAGTGACATCACCATTTGGAAAGGCAAAGTAACTTGTACAAGTAATTGGCAAGTCTGGGATTTGAACTTGAAGCTTCCAAAGTCTCACTTTTGATGCCTATGCTACTATGCCATCTCTAAATAGTCCTATTGAAAGTATGTTTTGTGGTTTTCATTTGGTATTTTGGTGACTGATCCCTAATAATTGTTCCACTATTATCTTCATCTTTCCAATTTCCTGCAATCAAATCATAGGGTTCCTCGAAGGCAGGGACTGTGTCCCCCTTCCCTTTGCACCTCCACAGCTCTTAAAACAAAGTCTCTTGTACAGAATAGGAGCTAAGTAATTATTTGTTGAAATGCACTTTACATTATCACTGTATCTAAACAAAGCCCATCTAAACAAGTTCACTTCCCAAGCAGTAGTGTTTCCCTCTTCTTTGTCACCATCCCCTTCTTCTTGTTTTGTTTTCGAAAGGTTGGTTTTGAGCTGGAGGGACACTGCGGTTGTCTTGTCACTTAGCGTGATTTGAAAGTGAGAGTCTGTGTAGTGCTTTAGCCTGCCCTCAGCAATCAGGCCTCACACTTGCGAGGCTCTGATTGTAGGAGTTGCCTTATTTGCATTGATGAGGATGAGCCAGCTGCTGGAGCATACAGCACTGCACCTGACACAATCACGGAGTTCAGGATTAGCGCGGGGAATCAGGAATCCACTGAGCTGCGTGGCAATCTCAGCCCCACATTAGAGTCACTCATGCAAAATGACCCAAATTTGCAATGAACACAATTAGCAATCCAAAGATGCATGTTAATTTGGGGCCTGATATTTTTCTGCACTTTCCTAAATTAAAAATAATAAATATACACTTTCCTAGACGAGTCTGGGCATGAAAACAATTCAGGGGATTAGGGGGTTGTGGAAAATGTGCAAACCCCAGAAAATGTGGCTTTCTTTGGGTAACTAGCCACCACCACCGACCCCCTGAGGTATTAAGTTTGGCATCAAATAGGGTAAGGGCTTTGTGGTGTCATGCCTCTTTCTGAATCAGTAGACAACTATGTAGAAGGATAAATATAATAAAAAATAACAATAGCTATAATATGTGGAAAAGAAAAATTTAAGCTTTGAAAAAAATGATTTCATCTTTTATATTATGCATTAATATTTCTGAGGTGATGTTTGGATCACATATAACCACAGATATACTTGGTTATTTCAGGATGTCCTAAAAGTACAAGATATCAAGTTGAATTTTTATTAAATAGAGTTTATAAATCAAATTTAACATTTTCAAAACCCTGGGCTATGTTTCTATATGTTTGCAGTCTATAGGTATTGAAATGCTCACCTATACTTTAGGAAAGAAAAAAAAACCCACAACATTTTGCAAAAATTGAATAAATGATCATTCGAAGCAAAAGCATGCAGTTCAAAAGCTAAACCTCCCATTGGAGAACAGAAAATTTAATGAGCTTTTAATGGAATGCAATGCTCAGAGTAGTAAATTATTTGTTAGTTGACGATGCAATCAGCATGCTGATTAAGGTTGCTTGGTTTTTTACTAAACATTAACTGAATGAAAACGGGTAGTCCTTGTTCTGCTTGGGGGGCTTTAAGGAAGCAAATGGACTTTCAGAACAGAGATTGTCAATAAAGGTGAGTGCACGCCAGGTGTCATTTGAATATGATGATAAAATACTAGTGATAAATATTTAAAAGCATTTTAAATCCACAATGTTCGCCTAGTGTATTGTGGACTCTGTTTAAAGAAACAGTGGGCCTTAGCAGGCCTAACAACAATCCCTCTATCTCTCTCTAGAAAGAAATATCAAGATCTGCTTTCTTTTATTGCAAAAGAAAAAAAAGGTGGGGGGGGATGCTTTGAAAATATATACCAGCATGGACTCAGGGACTAGAAACTGCTTGGGAGTTTGGAATGTAAACCTAAAAAAAAAAAGAAAAAAGAAAAAAGAAAAAAAGGAACAAAAAAATCAAAACAAAGAAAAATAATATTCCTGCAACAAATAAAAGAAGATATCTGTTCCTCTGGACAGATTAAGACAAAAATTTCAGCAATTTCAATACTCTATTGTTAAAATAATTGTTATTAGAATATATTATTTTAAATGTATAAATGATGGCATTCTGAGGGCAGGAAGTATTGTGATATTGGAGCTGTATTCTGTTTAATTTAGGAAGTCTGAAGGGAAGTAAAAGAACAAAAATGGAAATAAATTATGTAATGCTTATTTTGTTGTTAGATTATTAATACAGAATTAAAAATGTAATTTGCTATATTTTAGTTGACGTGGACATTTGCATAAATTATTGCTTCTGAGAGAGATTTTTGTTATTAAATCTGTTTAAATTACTAGATTTATTTCTCTCCCAAAAGAAGAATGTTTGTGTGTGTGTGTGTGTGTGTGTGTGTGTGTGTGTGTGTTTGTTTTTCTCCCTACCAATTGAAGAATCGTGGATTTGTAGGTTAATTTTCTTTGAACAGCTACAAAGTTCTTTTTCTATAAATCCCAATTAGTCTCATCATCAGAAATTCTCTGGCAATGATCAGGTGCTCTTAAAATCCAATAAATAACTACCTCTCACTTTTAACTATTCCTGTTTATGACCCAAGAGGTTAAAAGCCTTTGACTGGCATTTGACTTCTGACCTCATATAAATGTTATCTTATCAGTTCCCGCTTGTTAACTTGTATTGAGTGCTTGTCCCTGATGGCTTTTAGATAAAGGGTTGTGGGTTTTTTTTTTTTTTTTCCTTTTTTTTCTTCCTAATATATTTCCTATAGGAACTAGCCTATTTGCTTTGTTCTATGCTAGAGCACTCAAGTCTACACAGTAAGCTGCTACAAATCTGTTAGAAAGCGCCAAATATACTTTTATTTATTTTCAATCTTGTTTCAAATTTAGCTTTATGAGTGGGATTTTATGGTGAAAAAATATACATTTATTATAATTGATAGTAGTCATTACTAGCGATCTTAATCTTTTCACATGTTTGTCAGGAAGCTGGTTAGCTTTGTATTCTCTCTTTTAAAAGAAAATACAAAAAATTTAAAAAAAAAAAAAAAAACAGTTCTAGCTTTGCATTTGGCAGCAGCATGAGATGAGTTAGAGAGATAATTTATGGAAATCTTGTCTCCCCAGACTTCAGAAGTCCGCCTAATGAGAGAGTCATCAGTAAGATATATCTTTTTAAAAAAAAATCGAATCCAGACCCTGAACAGTGCATTTTCTAACCTTGGGGGAAGGAGGTGGTGGCCTGACACCCTCCTTTGCGGCTCTGTCCTAAAAATTAAGAAAGACTTGGGCCTTTTATTTCATTTGCAGCTGTGTGTGTTGTTCACACACTTAAGTGTGTATGTGTGTGAATCTAGTAACTATGCATAAACCTAAATACATTTGAATGTTTGCATTTTAATCTCTCCCCATACCTCAATGGCATCGCCAGGGTATTCCAGGCAGATGCTGGTGTCTCAGAGCCTGCCTTATTTGCAAATGACCTACAATGTGATTTCTAAACAAAATATCACATTAATTTCTACGTGGACAACAGGCAGAGAGGAGGGGAAGGAGGGAGAGGCAGCCATCTTGGAGTCATTTTGCCTTTTAGCCCCTTTCTTTGCCTCCTAGGGCTCCGTAGTTAGAATATTATCTTGATTTTTAATGGGCCCTCAGCCTAAAGCCAGAGGCATATTCAAGAGACCTCTGTATTTGTGTTTGGAGTTGGGGGAAAAAAAATGTAACCTCTTTGGACTTTAAATGATAACTGCTACTATAGGCAAACTATACCTATTATTCTCTTTCCTTCTAAATAAATATACATATAAATGAAGCCTAAGCCACAGCTTGTAAGAGACCTGTACAAACTCCATTAAGGGAAACAAATGTCTATTTGGACCATTCATTTTGCTGCTATCTAAAGAATTAATATGTCAGTAAAGTTATCTGCCCTTCCTCCTCCCCATTCTGTCTTTTCTCCCCAAACACATACACTCACATGCAGGCATATAAACACACACACACACACACACACACACACACACACACACACACACACACACACACAGACACCCCTTCCACGGAGAAATAGCAACCCTGGAAACTTTTTTTTTCTTTAAATGGGAATTCCCTTTCTCTTACATCATAGGTATTTAGGAAGGAGTGAAAAAGACCAGCTTTCCCTTTTTATTTAATTTTATTTTTTAGTGTGTGGAGAACTGCCCTGGGTCTGTCTTGTCCCAACACTACATCCATCCTGCTCATAATCTGGCCTATACCCAGGTTTAGCGCAGTTTGTCCTAAGTTTTCATTTCGACCATTGCTTTTCTCAAAGTGGCCAGAGTTTAAAGACTTCACAAGCAAAAGAAAAAGAAATACCCCGGCAGGGGGAAAAACAAACCAAACCCTCAAACCGGTGCTGGTATTCACTGCACTGGCACATTCTCCAATGTTTTCTCTGTAGTTATAACACAAAAGCGCTTTCTTTCCTGTTTTGATGTGTTAAAGACAGAAAGAGAGGACACTTCCAAGTGGTAAAATAAGTATTTGGAAAGCGCAGGGAAAGTATTTCTCTTTTGAATGTCTGGCATGTGTCAATAACACTTAGGCACTCTGTGGTTTAATATTAATTAAATTTTTAAAAATGAAAGGGGAGGAAAAGTTAAACTTAAGAACATTTTATTATATCCACAATCAGAAGTGTGCCTGGAATCAATCATTCTACCACCTCTGAAATAAAGAGGACAAGGATGCTATGCCCCTTGGAGGATGTGAGCAGATCAATAACAGATTATTGTCCAATTTTGATATTTGGCAGGAAAGGACTATCAAATTTTACTCCTTTAAAGTCAGCAATCTGAATGAATTTTCCTAGTCAATATCATTCATGGATTGTTTTACTGAGTGAAACAAATAAGGATTTGAGAGATAAATTAGGAACTGGTTCCTGGACACTCTCTTCTACTCTAACAACCAAATTCTCTGTGTGGAAGCCCAGAGACGGTACATATTATGCTTCATATCTTGAGTTTTTAGACAAGATTTAAATGGGTAACATAGATTATTTCAAAAGTGGTGAAAGTTTATACTATCATTCTTCTTGATATCTAAATTGTATTTTAATATATGGTCATCAGTCTCAGTATACCTAGAGAACAGAAAAGTGTTTACCTAAACCACTCTCAATACTAATCAAAATGTACTTCTTCCCCTCCCAAATATCTTTGATGTAATCTTTTTAAATTCTTATAGTTAGAGGAAGAAGATGAAAGGGGGTCAAGATTCTTGGTTTTTCTGTATATCTATACCCTTCAGCTTTATAAAGTTACCTAAGGATATAATTAAAAATACTGTTTATAAATGTACCCCAAAATATAGTAAGAGATGTCATCCATTTGATTTTTACCCCTTCCTTGCCCCCCAATCAAACCTGCACTGTTTGGAAAAAGCAGAAGCTTCTATAATATTATGGGCCTTTTTTTGTGTTTCAGCAAAAGAGCTGAGAATGTGGAGTCAGAAATATCAACAATTTTAGGGCCTCAGTTTTTGCTGCTCTTTCTTTGTGAAGACGGATGCAGATGAGCTTCTAATTTCCTTTGGTCTCTGTCCTCTTTTTTGTGTGTTTTCTTTATTTGTGTAAATTGGCCCTGGTCCCTTCCTACAAGAATGCTTAGTTTGGGCACACTCTCCCTGATAGAGTCTCATTTCCACTCCCCCCAGCTTGTTTGGGGTTTGGAATGGGCGGGGGTGGGGGTGGGGTGGGGGTGGGTGGGTGGTTCCTTATTTTAAAAGCTTTGTAATTCAGACCTGGAGATCCAGGAATTTTTTTCCTATCCTTCTGAACATGCTCAAAGGTCACACCCAAGATCATAAGCCACATTTATCTCCTTCTTGTGGGAAAATGATAAAATAATATCCACAGGCATGTGATCCTCGGGCCATGGCCTGGACACACACCTCTCCCAAGGCCAAGCCTTGTCTGCCCTGAAGAATGAGTACATTCATCCCCAAAGTTGATGCTTCGAAGTGACCAGTTAGAAGCTAGCAGGTCAGCTGGCCATCCCGATGGACAGAGGGTCCATAAATTTGAGGGATGTTGGTGTGGTTGAAAGAAGAAGGTAGTCCAGCCTGAGGGAAGCCCCGTAAATCTGTCCAGGAGCTTTGTTCCCGGTAGGGAGTGGGGGTGAGAGTTGGGGTAGCTGGGGGCTGTGGGTTGTTATTAATGCCCTGGCCCTCCTGCAGTGGGTGCTAACTTGTTGTGCATGAGAGCTGCCACCACCCTTCCCAAACATCGGCCGCTCAGAAAAGTCAAGCGCGGCTGAGCCCTGATTTTCATTTAATAGTCAAAACCAAGATGCGTTTGGGCTACGATGATAGGACAGCTCCCTTGAAAAGATTATTTGAACTACAAAGGCATTCATTTAGGGCTAGCAATGTTGCAAAAGGGCCTGCTAGAAATTAGCAGCCTGTCCTGGTATTTGGAGAGCAAGAGTGACAACTTATTGGAAGTTCTCAAGGAATCATTTATATTTCACACTCCACTAGGCAGCTGATTTGAGATTGTCTGTTAGCATAACAAAGGCTCTGAGCCTGTGAACTTCAGAAACCTTTCGACCTCTTAGCTGCCGGCATGAATAGCCCCCAGTCCTGCCTATAGAGATCTCCCAAAGCTGCCCTGTTCGTGGCTAAATTGTTAATCAGGGTAATTTAATATAGTTTTCAATCTGCCTCATCTCTTATTGGGAAAGGTATTCACAGCTTCCCTACCCTGGAAAAAAAAAAAAAAGTTCTTTTATTCCAGTGTGAGAGGGGCAGCTGCAGACAGACCCCCACCCCTCGCTGCTTCCCCCACTCCCACTTCCCAGCAGCAACCACAGGGAAGGGCCAGAAACAGAAAGTCCGAGTGAGGATCCTCTGTGGGCCCTCCACCCTGAGCCTCCAGCTCAGGCCTGTTTACGCTGGGAACCAACCAAACAAAAACCCAGGCTTAGGCAGCCCTGAAACTACAGTGCCCACACACACACACACACACACACACACACACACACACACACACGCCACACCCCCTTCTCCACCCTCCTTCCCCACCGAGGTCCCCTCCCCCCTCATCTCCACTAAGCAGCGCCTGTGGTTCTGAGGACCCCAGGGCCTGCTGTCCCTGTCCTTCTCACTGCTCAGAGGTACCCACATGGTCACACTCAGTCCCCTGTGTCCACTCCCAGTGTCACAGACACTTTCTCTCCCCTGCCTCCTCGAACACCACCAATTCACATGCACATGAGTTAACTGAAAAGAGGCCGAGCACAAATATATTCATTTTAATCCAGTTAAGACCTAAGAGGTCTCATAGGATATTATTCAATAGTTTGAAAATCAAGTATAAAACTCAGATTTTGCTACACCGTTTCATCTCTGAGAGGCCTCCAGTCTGCCTTTCTTTCACTTTCTAGCCACTCCATGTTCCATGTTCACACACACACACACACACACACACACACACACACACACACACACACAGAGATAAAGTGAATAAAAAAAATCACAAGCAAAGCACCGAGTTTCAGTTAGACCCTGCTAAAATATTTTTTGTGTTATCATTTTAAGTGACTATGTTTCTTGTAGCCATGGGCAAATGCAGACTAGCAATTCCATACAAAGAAGGAAAAATGCAAAAGCACTAAATATGCTCTTTTAAAATTAAAAATGAAAAGGCAATCTCTTTGTCTTATGTTTACTCTTTCTTCTCCATGCAAGAATTTTAGGAGATCTATAGATAGATCTGAATATTTCGTGGTAGCTGCGGTGGCAATTCCTTGTGTCCCTGGCGCTCTGTCTTTGTGTGAGTTGAGGCTCTGTGTCTTGCGCCATTTCTCGCTGGTGTCTCGTTTTGGTTGGTGTGCCTGTCTCTTGGCCTCCTGAAGTTGGATAAAGGCAGGGTCTAGTCTTGAAATATTTTCTTTGATTTTTCTCTAGCTAGAGTAGTCCCCGGTGGGGGCTGGGAAGCGTCACTCACTTGGGATCCTAATTTAGCATCTCAAAACTGCTGAGAGATGGGAGACAAATTTCTGTTTACAGCACCAGCAAAAGGATTCTTAAACCTCTAAAATAAAAAAATACAAATATAGATCTGCACTTAATAAAATAGAACAAACAGCCCAGCCTCTTTCTTTCTCAAGATAATGTTTCTTGGCATTAAGAAAACATTTAAAAACAATCAGTGTCCTGGCCGATTTAAATATCTAAACAATGCCCACAGGTGCCTCGATGAGACAGAAAGAATTGTATAGTGATCACATTATATGGCAATCCTCAAATATGCATTTTCCTTAAAAGAAAAAGAAGGATCTAGCAGCTTTAATTCTAGTGTTGTGAAAGTTTTTAGATCATGGATGTTTTTATCAATAGTCTGTGTGTTATTCATTTTAATGATGTACTTTTGGTTTATTTTATGCTTTAAGTAATAATTTTCATTTTCTTGATGTCTTAAGCTAGAATATTTTAAAAATATTAATTGACAGTTATTAAATATGGATGAATAAATATTACTGATTTCTCTTTAAAAAGCCAAAAATATGAAATCATCCATACATAAATTAACAGAAATTTAACTTTCAAAAAATGTTTAGGGAGAAAAAAATATTATGCCTTTAAATTCAAGAAAGAAAAAAATACCAAATTTGCATTTTTCACTGCTTTTGCTTAACACTGTTTTCATTAGCCTTTTCTTCATTAGAATTTATGATCCATGTCCATCATTATAGTTTCACATCTCTGATTTCTGTTAAATTTTCTAACAGAGGTTAATAAATCTGAAGGAGCAAAAAGGCCTATTTGCTTTCATCTCAGGAGCTCAATATTTTTAAGGTTGTTTATATTTGCATTTAAATTTTTTTCCACGGTCTTAATTTAAATTATTAAAATTTGACTGAAATTAATTCTATTTGAAATTAAGAAGTAATGAGGGGATTTTTAAAAGGAATTAAACGACACGATTTTGCTAAATTATAACGTTTTCTTGGGCTTGGGCCATCTCACGCCCTCTCCAGCATGGCACAGTTTGGGCTTCATGTTTGTAGAAGAAGAAGGGTTGGGGGGAGAAGGATGTATATTTGGAATGGTGTTTGACAGGGGGAATGAACGCAGACACCAGAACAATTATATTACAATCCCACTGGGAATGCCAGCACCAAATTTAGCCAGACTGATGGGGCACTGTCTAGACGGTCCCTTTTGTGTATCAGCTGTTTTCTCCCTGCTTTATTGCGCTGTCTGAATGTGTGAGTTGAACATGCATATGGATCCCAAACATAGCCATTCCTGCAGCCATACATTGCTATTGCACCTCCTCGAATTTGGCTGAGAATCAAGGGTTATGTGTTCCTACTGTACTCCCTTTACAATATTTTGTAATTAAAAATGTAGCTTCCAGATGAGTGGTTTAACAAGGGTCATAAGACAAAGTAGAAGGTGCCCAGGCTCCTTCTTTATATGAAAAAAATTCACCAAGGTAAACATTTTTATCTTCTCAAACATGTCCACCTCTTTTCTACTGAAATGAAAGAAAGCCAGGAAGAAAAGAAATAAAACAATAAGAGAAAAGAGGCAGAGTACATATAAATTACCACCTTCCCTTTTGAAAAGAGCAAAGGATAGAAAGAATGAATATATATTAAATGTTTACAGTGTAATTAATGGCACCGTGTGTGCTTTTCTTCTCTCTCTCTCTCTCTCTCTCTCTTTCTCTTTCTCTCTCTCTCCCCCTCTTTTTGGTAAACCAAATGGAGTCTAGTAATCAGGGTTCTTGTGAAGTCTTAGAAATAGATTTCCAAACTCTTTTAAATATATGGTTACAAGATTGCTTTAATGTTGTTGAGCAGATAGGAAATCCCAGAGACGTTTCACATCTGGGCAACTGTCAGAATTTTGTTTTGTTTGTCAAGATAGTGCAGGAAGGATAGGGCTTACTTTTAAGTAAATGCAGTATCCACATAAAACAGTCATTGTTCAAAGGAGCAGAAATGCACCCCTAAATAGGATGCACACTCCACGGGTGACTGGTACTAAGGTTGGGTGCCTTTGCTAACAACGAAGGATTTGAAATGAACACAAATTAATTATTCCAATTAGAAAATGAGAAATAGAAAAAGCACATTAATGCTAATGAAAGTAGGTATCAGATCCACCTCTTTCTATGAAAGGTTCACCAGCAACTTTTGCCTACAGTCTCCAGAATTGAAATTCCATAAAATATAAGTTATTGTAAATAAAACTCTTGCCTCATGTTAGGACCCAAAATGAATCCACTGTTTTAGGAAAGAGGATCCCATGTTTCACAGCACAGATAACTTCTGTTAATACATACACACAAACTTTATTTGGAGCAGGAATTCAACTTTCCATTTGTTGAAATTCAGTTTTCTCTTACCTTAAGAGAGGGGGGAAAATTGAAAGTTAAAGTTAGTGATAGAAAAAACATTCTTTACATAGTCAATTTTTAACTCATACACAATCTCGTTAGTGGCTAAATCATGGAATTTTGATGTTTAAAATAATAATTTCAATGATTTGCTGCTGAAAATTTTATCCACCTTTTGAGAGTTGAAGGGCTGTAGGGAAAAGAAAGTGAATTGTATTTCTAATTTTACTGAACCAGGTACAAGAAGAAGTGATCTATTTTTGGGTTCAAAACATCACATGGGCAAATCAACAATCCTAAGATAATATCAGGGACACGGGATGGGGGAAATTTTGTGGCTGGAAGAGGGGCTGAGACTGGACCGATGGACTTTAAATATAGAGACCTTGAGTAGGCATTTAGGGGCCCTGGTGTCAGCAGCCTCTGAGGCCCAACTTTGGTGCAATAGAGAAAAAATATCATCAAAGGCAGGGGCAGAGAGCAAAAGCAACCAAGACTGAGAAATAGAGAAAAGAAGTGGAAAATGGGGGTGGCTGGGGTGGGTGGGTGTGTGGTATGCAGGGGTACTGAGTGAGAGAAAAAAAAGAGAGAGCCCAGAATGAATATTCTAAGCATTGTTTTAATCTAAAACAGAAAAGCTTCCAGGAGAATGAATTTCAATGGAGCTGAGCCAAAAATAATTATAGAGGTTTTCTTGTTTTGTTTTGTGAATGAAGAGCATCTCTTTTTCTCTGGAGATGCGAGAGTGAGAAAGGACCAGAGCCAAGAGATTGAAGTGATGGCCCTCTGCCCCTTTACTTGCACACGCCACAGTGGCAGACCTTTCTTTCTTTCCTTTCCCAATAGCTATTGGCACCGAATTGTGCAAGGAAGAGAGGGAAGTGGCAGCAGCCTCAAACCTTCCCTGGGTTTTCTATTCTGACAATAGCCTGTTTACTTTGATAAGGCTGAAATTTTTAAATTGGAAGCAAGATTGGGGTGGGGGGGGTAGGAATACATATTTTCGGTTCTAGAAGTAAAATTGAGCTATTTACTACTAAGAATATTCCCTTATTTGAGATATTTGAAACTTCCTTTGGGGTTTATTTTACCAATTACATGTGTTTCCCTGTTTTTCATCATCAATAGTAGGATACTAAAGGAAATAAAGTATTCTCTCAATTTTCCTCCATTTTCTCTGTGATGTAAAACCTTTATCTTGGAATCTTTTTTTACAGGAGGAAAAAAAGTAATTTGTTAAAATAGCTTGAGCTATGACTGAATTTTTGTGAAAGCAATATAATATATTCCTTGCAAAAGCAGGAATAAGAGCTTTATATTAATATGAAATAAACAAGATTGAAGGAGAAACCCACTAGCAGTCACATACTTTTGAGGGAGTAATCACAAACAACTCAGAATTAATATATAGTGACTATTAATTTTCTTAAGTTAATTGACCTGCATACAAATCATACCAGTAAGTGGTGTCTGGACCTGGATATTCCTTCCAAATCCTTTATCTATCTTAGGTGTCTTGCCCTGTTAAAGATCCTGTTGTCATTCACAGATGTTAATTCTATAAGGAGTTTTTTTTTTTTTTTTAAGGTATCACTTTTGTCTTTGTGCTATGAGTTCAAAACAAAACAAAAAACAAGATGCATTTCAGAAACCCAAGAAACAGTTTCTTTTCTCTATATCATATTTCACAACTTAGAAAAATTAACATTTATTCTTATAAATATTTGATCTGCTGAGTTTTAACAATTTAGTAACCCAGCAGAAGAGCAACATAGAGTTATAAGTTTAATGGGTTAAAACTAAAATGACCTTGATACGGATTTAAAACAAAATATTTATATTAGTGTTAGTCAAGATTATCTGTAGGCTTAAGCATAAACATCTCAAAAAGTAGCAAAAACTGACATAATTTCCTTTAAAACTTTAACATATTAAAATTTGTCCTGCTTTTCTGTCAAAGAACTATTGAAATGTGTAGCAGTGAGCAGTAAAGTTATATGATTCTATTATGTAGGTAACTTTTTTATTTTTTAAAGATGAAAAATGTCTTCATGTACATGGGACTTTATTTAGGGATTTTCAAAACATGCTTTAAATGTCACTGTGAATATATTGTGTAAATCTGCGAATATGAGTTTTATGAATCCACATTTAATTTAATTAATCATATTGATTCACTTGACATTTTTCTCCTCCTGAATCCCCCTTCCCCCCTTTCTTCATCTCTCTATTAAAAGCATTTCTTTCACAGTGGTAGACTAATTTTTGAAGCAGATTTTACAAAATAAAACTGACAATGGTTTTAGAAGAACTTTTAAAAGCATTCAACTTACATTTGTTAGAAGTGCCTAAAATGAATATTTAAGAATTCAAAGTACTTAATCACACTAATCTTAACATTACATTTAAAAACCCAAACCCCGAAATGAGTAGATCTACTTTGTAAGGAGAGTAATTATTAATATTAAGTAACCAGAATAACCACAAGTACACCCCAAGCCAAAGTAAGTGCTTGAGAATAGCAAAAAATATTTTTCTGAGTCTTAAAAGAAAACATTACCCTTTAAAAATGCAATAACTTGCAAAATAGCAAAAGATTTAATAATATTTATGTCCATTAAAAACCTCAACACAGTTTCAGAATTTGTATTGGGTTATACTGCATTGTTAAAATTATTGAGAGAAAATATTAGTTTACTAAAACATTTAGAATAATTTATTGTTACATTTACTTATTATTTATGACAATGCAATATGTTATACCAACGTGTGTATTTAACTATCAGGCTCTACGAGCGATTATAAAATGAGAGAATAAAGGAAGATTTGTAATTGACAAGTGTCGCAAAGATATTAATGATAATAAGTAAGCTAAAATGAGTATAGAGCCCTGGGTATGTGTATAAGAAAACACGAATACATGTATACTGGTGTGTTCAATGCCAATACATTTCTCATTTGTTTACATTGTATAATAAAATGACTTTCTAAAATTTCTATCTGGATCAATTCTTTTCTAGACTTCAAATACTAAACCAATTTCAAAGTTTAGTAACTCAAATTACTAAACTCAGAAAAGTTACATTTTACTTGAAACCAGCCATGGAAATCACCCCAGAGGTGGTCCTGCAATGTGATCTTTGTGGTTTGTAGTGGTATGGAGCCCAGGATATGGCTGGAGGCGGAAGAAGCTGCAAAAAGCAATAGAAAGGATTAGGATGGAACCTTCCTCTAGCTTCACAGGCTGGTTAGCTGGCCAGGGATGCCATTCTGGTATACAGATAAGATAGGTTTAATAGGAAGACTGAAAAGAGCCTTCGCACTCCTGGAAATTCAGAGGCAAAGCTGAACTTCCTTCTTTAGACCACTTACTTCACTGCCCCAGCCCAGGAAGCCTGGCTAAAGATAGTGTCACCCAGCTCACAGGCTTGGGTTTTGTCACTTCCTGTCATAACCTCCACATTCTTTACATGTAGTTTTAAAATGTGTTAAACGGAAATGCTGATATAAGCCTAAATATAGCTGTACTTGCTGTTTCTGCACTAAGTTCATTCATGGTGGTGGATTTAGTTAAAGGGCCCAGAACAGCCAAGCTTAACAAGAAGGAGACAAAATCCCCTTGGCTACAATGGGAGTTCGGTGTATGTAAGGGCAGAGTAAGCACTATAGATATTTGAGATAAAACCTTCTGTGGCACTGTACACATTTCATTGATGTCTTCTAGAGTGTATAGCAAAATATGCTGCATTACAAAGAAAGCCCTGTTTGCCTTTTCTCTATGTTAAATGCTACATATATATATACGTATATATATGTATATATATGTATACATATATATACGTATATATATATGATCTTGGACATGTAGAATATACAGTAACATTTATGATAGTAATAGCTAACTCCAAATAAGAACTGCTAGTGATTCTGCATGTGCATGTCTATTTAAATCATAATCAAGGACTATCTGGTAAGCATTAAGTGACAATAAAGGGTATTCTTGCTAAAATATTATATGAATTGATAATGGGGAAAATGGTCACTTAAGATAGAAAAGTCAACAGAAAATAGCAGTAATTATTTGTGCCTTGCACACAAGCCTACTGTATCATATCCAGTGTGCAATGCGTTGCTATAAAAGAAAAAGTATGGTGCCTCTTCTTGATGATACAGCTGCATTAGGAAGTTTTATAGAATGGCTTGTTTCTCAGAGCACAACATTTAGCTTTTCCAGATGCTTTTTTTTTTCTTGGTAGAATTTTCCCTCCCAGTTAAAAACTGGTTTTCATCACACAAATGCATAATTATTTTTTCTGCAAGTAGCTATAATTACTTGTTTTGTATATCTCTAGTAGAGTGACTCAGTGTTTGCTGTTCTACCTCATAAAATGCATCTGTATTAGAGGCAAGTGAAAAGGAGTATTGACCTTATGTAATATATTGCTATATTGGTAGGGGCACACAGCCCTAATTCTTTGTAAAAGGCACAAAAGTCTATATTGCTTTGAGTTTCCCTTTTTGAATGCTATGTGAGTTTTCTGACTAAAGCATAAAACTGGAGGTAACTAAAGACAAGAAACCTCACAACATGGAAATTACTTAGTATACAAAGAAACTCCCTCTCCTATGGGTATACAATGGAGGACTGAATAAAAAAGGCTGCCAGGGGGGTGGGGTGGGGTGGTTGATAGTGGCATCATAGAAAACCCTGGAATCAGTGTTGGTGAGATTTGTCAAACCTAAAACCCAAACAGATTTCAAATCATTCAAGAACATCTAATCATTTTATGCCATTCACAAGGCTCTCCACAAATAAAAATGAAAATTAAGCAGCGCCCCGCCTGCCAGTCTCCTTTCATCTTGTAACAGTCCTCCTCTGTCTGTCTTTTCCTTCCAACTCTTATTTGTCTGTCGTCCTTTCTTTCAAGTTCTCTGTAATCCTTGCTTTCCCATGTCCCTCTTTAGTCTTATTCATCAGCGATGCCAATAAAAATAAACAGTCTATTTAAAAAAAAATGATCCGAGGCCAAACAATAAGTGATTAGTGTGTGCCTCTCTCTTACTATTGAGGAAAAACACACCTGTGGCATTGTCTTTTAAATTTTTCTTCAGTGATTTTTTTAGAAACAAACCTCAAAGAAACTAAAGAGCTGAAGTGCTGTTTAATGTTTCTGAATTTATTTGTAAATATATGTATGTTAACTCCAGAGAAGCCCTTGTGAGACTACTTTTGTACTTCCTGATCCCAGGGTGCAGAAAGAATTAGCTTATCCAGGAAAACTCGAAGTCATAATTAGTCTTGTGAGTTAGAATAATCGGGTCTCATCCTGCGTCTCTTTCTCCTGGGGTCCTCCCAAGTGGGAGTTCTGCATGCAAAGGGACCATAGGATTGGGCACTAATAATGGTGTATTTGTGAAATAGGAGCATTTTCCTAGGGTGATGATCAGTAAAACTAGGAATATGTCCCATTTTGGTCTTATATCCTTCAGTTAAAAGAATACCATCAACAGACATTTCCACCAATTTACAAAAAACCAAAAAATCAGTGTTAGTTCTTAAAATGCCTATCACGATTAGAAAACAAAATAAAGGGCAGGGAGTATAGCACAGTGGTAGAACACTCGCCTGGAATATGCAGGGGCCTGGGTTCAATCTCTAGCACCACATACACACACACACAAAAATTAAAAAAAAAAAAAAAAAAATTAAAGCGTTTTCTCCTAACCAAAAATATATTATCCTCTTAGCTTGGTCATAGATATAAGGCTATAACTAATTTTTATTTAAAAACCATTCAATGGCTAAGTTTTACATAATTTCTTCAAACAAATAGATATAAAGGAGCAAATAAGATAAAAATGGAGGAAACCCAGGGGAAAGCTATATTTATTCTCAAGGATCTCAGATCAACCATTTTCCCAAACTTACTTCTCAGGTCACTCAAGCACCTATTGATTGATTAAGATGATCAATTGTTTTAATATATTGACCCAAACTAAACCAAGGGGAAAAAATGCAATAGCTTGCATCCCCTCAACATGTTAAGATTTTGTGAAACAGAAATGTACGTTTGAAAAATTACAGTATAATGAACAGCAAACTAGACTTAGAAAAATAGTCAAAATGCAATAATAACTGTAGATCCATTTAAAGCCCAACCGTGCATAGTTCCAAGAACCCTAAAAATTTAGTCAACAAGCAAATAGATAAACAAATTGTGATATATCCTAATCATGGAATATTACTCAGTAATACAAAAGAATAAATCACTGATACATTTTGTAACATGGAAGAATCTCAGCATAATTATTCTGTATGAAAGACACTAGACAAATGAGTAAAACTCATTTATGTATAGTAACAGAAGGCAAATTAGTAGTGGGGGGTCAGAAGGCAAGAATTACAAAGAGGAACAAGGAAACTTTGGTGGATGTTACATATATTATCTTGGTTGTGGTGACAGTTTCACAGGTGTATACAGACATAAACATTTAAATTATACAGATAAAAATAAACTGTTATATATCAAGTTTACCTTGATAAAGTTGTTAAATATAAAGAAACTAATTAGAATGGATACAGAAACCAATCAGAATGGATGTTAGTCATTCACAACAAAAAATTCAGATGATAGGTTTGGGAATTATCTGGGTAATTTGGACTCTATATAGTAAAATGTAAAAAAAAAAAAAAAATTGGAAATTCAGATTGCCCTCTTCATCCCCTAGCTGATGTTTATGACCCTAGCTTTAATTCAAGACATTTTCCTTTTTTTCCTGTTAAAAACAGATACAGTTCTGGACAAGGTGAGCATCACAAGCTTTAGATTCTCTCTCTAGTAGCGCTACAAAATGTGTGACTAACCCAATGTCAGAATTCCACTGAAAATTTGTTTGAGGCAGAGGAAACTGAAGATACTTTCTTTTCCAGAAAGTAGGATCCATCCAGAAAGCATGTCAATTTTAAATTGTATAGTTTGTCATTACACTTTCCAAGATCTTCTCTTCCTTTTCTTTACCATGTATGTGATAAACATCAAGTGGGAAAGTTTATTGGGAGTTGTTATTAACCAAATAACAGAAATCTCTGACTATATTAGCCTTGGGTAGATATCAGTAGCTGATCAAATTTAATTGGCTTCAGCATAAGTTTGTTCAAGCACACAATAAGGTACAGGAACACCATACTGAGCTTCCATCTGCAAATGGAGGATGAGTTACCTACCGAAGGGTGTGTGTGATACAAAGGAAAGGACAGATAACTCGGGGCTTTTATTTTCATTGCTCTATTTTTTATTATAGTACATGTTGTGTTTATTTACTTATGATTAAATTTTTAGATGTGTAGCTTGAGTTAGATTAGTCTCCAAATAAGGAGGGGGGAATATTTTTAAGAACCTCAGAGAGTAAGCTAAAAGTTAATAAACATGGGAAAAAGACTAGAAGCAAATTGAATATATGTGCAAACTGACATTTTACTAAAAAAATGCTTAAAACTTTAGGTATATCAAATATATGTCAGTAAAATTGAATTAAAATTCAGTATGTGAAATATATTTGTGAATGCAGACATACATGTGTTTTATATCACCTGGAATGCAAATGTTTTTCTGTCTTGCAATGTTATAATTTAAATTTATTATCCTGATTTTAGCAATATATTTTAAATGCATTGATGAAGACATATCTATTTAGAGAATTGTAAACATTTTAATTTTTCTTTTAATTTTTAATTTTTGTGCCAGAGTTGATCCTCATATCTCATAGTTATATTGCTGAATATAAGATTT
>PVLC010026476.1:0-22669 GCA_004027655.1 Graphiurus murinus | reverse complement strand
TGTGTCCCTTTCAAACTTGTGCCTTCCACCCATGGGAAAATTGTGACCCATACCAAACAAGGCTAGGCAGCTATCCGAGGGTCCAGTTGTAACTGGGCATTCTGTCCCAAGCATCATGACTCCAGGTGTGTAACTCATGGCTGCTTGAAAGCTACACATGCTGGGACCACCCCAGACATTTTGCGGCCCTAGGGCTAAGAGTTTAGGTGCAAAGAATAAGAAGGCTTCTTCTCTTATCTCTGGTTGCAACCAGGGTGGTTCAAAACTTCCTGTTATCATCAAAATGCAGGCATTGCTGTTCTTGCCTTATCTAAGGGGACCTGCTCAGTACAATGAGGTTGCTCATTTAAAAACCTCTCTGTCATCGGCACTTGTGCCCACCATCTCTTCTAATGGGGGGAGTGATAAGTACTTCAGCTTCTCTTTTGAGTCTGTTCAAATATTCAAATATTCTGGCTGCTTGGGGCCAATAGAGATCATGCAACTGCCAATATATGTCATTGTCCTTTACCTGAGTCTCTACCAGTTGGCCCATAAAATGAGCTTCTCTGCCACTTGCCACTAACAAGCTAAAGTGTCAGCAGTCTAATTACTGGGGACCTGCCAAGACCATGACCCAGAAAATGATGTATAATAGCTCTTTCCCAGAGACCCAATTTCTCCAGGTTCTTCCACATATCCTCGCCCCACCTCACAATGGGTAGTGCCAAATCAACCAGTCTTATGCTGCCCAGTAGAGTAGCCACAAGTTTAGCCCTCAGCCTGCCAGTTTTCTCTGCAGATATGCAAGGGCTAAGTTTCCTTCATGAGAACTTACCAGACTGCCCAGAGCTCAGCTCATTGGCTGGAGTATCCAGCACCAGTCTCCTACTGAAATAATTTCATGGTGGGGCCACATCCATCCATCGGAGTGGTTGTCCAGGAGAGGAGCCATTAGTATACCATGCTTCTGAAGACTCTCCCATCCTGACAGGGACGTAGGGTGTTTATCACTTCCATGGGTTCCCTTCTTCAGAAGGACTAAGGGCATTTCCCAGTTCTGTGGGTTCTGAAGGGACTGCCACTTGGAAATGTGCTTGCCTCAACAGAGCATTCTCTTCCATGTATGTACTTGAGGTATTGCCCCCTTCCATGGTTTATAAGGGGCCTATAGATAAAAAAAAATGTATGTCCCCAGCAAAATATGTAACTGTTCAGACATAGGACTACTAGAAAAACATGGTTGTTGCTTTCAGTATGAATCCAACTTTGTTTGAGTGAGCATGTAAGCTCCCCTGTCCAGGGGATCCAAGTCCAAGTCCTCAGCCAACCTTCAATAGGGTAGGTGGTCTGAACCATTACTGACCCAGTACCTACAATGGGTTTACAAGCTAAGAGGACAATATATGCCTTTGTCCCTTTCCATAGCTCTGACTAAAACCCAATGAGGTATCCCTACACAGATAAGTCTGTAACGGTTTTACTGTTTCTGGTCAAGGATAGGATTGTATCTTGTCTATAATTGCGGGTATCACTCTTGTCTTATTTGACCAGACAACTCCCATGGATTTGACAGAATACCCAGTTCCCTGGACATTGTCCTTGTTGATGGCCCATCCCCCATTCCTGAAGAGCAGATCAGAGACTGCAAGTGGATGCTTCTAACTCTGTAAGAGAATCAGAGGCTAACAAAACATCATCAATATAATGGTACAACAGTACAACTTCAGGCTTATACCAAGGGGCCAAATCCTTTGCCACCAAACTGTGAAACAAGGCAGGACTATGCAGATATCCCTGAGACAATAACAAAAAGATCCATTGCTGCCCTTCCCATGTAAAATAAAATTGCAATGTCAATGAAAAAAGTCTTTTGCCAAGTCCACAACATAATGGAATTGTCTCAGTTCCTGTAACAGATGATCCATCAGTGCCATTAAATTGTCTAGCATGGGGTTGGGCAAGGAGCCAGTGGGCTCTGCTAGAACTGTCCACCCCCTCTGCCTTCTAAGCCCACTCCAGAAGTGCCAGGGGCCTGGCTGTTGTGTCTCCAGCACTTGTAAAGCTCTCTGAACTTCACCTGGCTGGGGACTTACCTCATCCCATTATGGCCGAAGATGTACATCGTCTCAATCCTCTGGCAGGATCCAGGCTGCCAGATACTCCGATACTTGGAACCTCAGGAAGGCCAAAGATCACTTCCACTACACCCTGGGTTATTCCTCTCAGGGCTGCTCCTCCAGAAGGTTACTGGGGGCACTAAACTCATCCTGCTGACTACACCAATTGTTAGGGGCCCTACTACAGGCCAGTTATGATTGCAGGGGAAGTTTTGGGAGTGAGATTCCCCAGTGAAAAGAAAGCATGTGTAGTCTCCATTTGAAGGAGAAAAAACAGCAACTTTATTTTACAGACCCATCCTTTATATAGGGTTCCAGGCAAAATGGTGACCATTTATGTCAGCATGACGTGTGCATGTGCATTACACTTTACCTAGTCATATTTACATAACTATATACACATTTGTGGCTGTGCAAGATGTGCAAACACCAGCAACTGTGTGGGGTCACATCTTCACCAGCAGCCTATACTTCCTCTGGGACCCCAAATAGGGGCACTCTCTTTCTTGATGTTATTTTGTTAGTTAGCTTTTAATCACTGTAACAAATATCTAAGGTAATAAACTTATAAAGAGAGAAGCTTGTTTTATTCACAGATTTAGTGATACTAGTCTATGATCAGGGAGATCCACTCTTTTTTGGACTTCTGATTGAGATGCCATATGGTAATGATGGGGAGCACATATTGGAGCAAAACTGCTTACATCAAGGTCAGAAAGAAAAAGAAAGTATAAGGAATGGGCCAGAGTCCTACTATCACCTTCAAGCACATACACCCAATTACACAAAGACCTCCCACTCAGCCCACATCTAAAAGTTCTACCACCTTCCAATAGCACCACTATGGGGCCAAGCTGTAAAACATGAACCTTAGCCTGTAATGCATGAACCTTTGTGGAATATTCAAGACTCAAATATATCAATATTTGAGGTACAGTTACATATCAAAGGAATGACTCCCAAATCCTTGTGTACTCCTAGTGTAAAATTGGCAAGAGTCTTTTAAGAGATTAATATCAAAAAGGCATAGAATAAGAATTCAAAATTACCACTTTGCTAATGTAAAAATTTTAAAGCAAGAGTGGGAGGTAAGAGATCTAGAGTCAGACAGATGCCTTTCTAGAATTTAGTCAACTAAAGAAATACTAAGACCTTTGTTCTCAATCATCTAGGGCCACATAGTTCCACAAGTCACTGTTTTCAAGCTTAATTTGAGTATATACTTCCTTTCACATGCTCAATGTTTTTAGAACATAGAAAAATTAAAAAAAAAAAACATGCATTCTATTTCTTTTTTTTGTGTGTGTGTGTGGTACTGGAGATTGAACTCAGGGACATTCTACCTCTGATCTATACCCCTAGCTCTATCTTATTTTAAATTTGAAAAAGGATTTTGCTAAGTTGCTGAAGGCCACCTCTCTATGTTGTTCTGTCTCAGTCTCCAAATACTGGGATTACAAGTGCACACCATCATATCTGGCTTGTATGTCCCGTGAAGAAGTAAATGATTTTAGAACACAGAAAATAATTCAACTCAATAGAAATACTTCCTATTCCTTTTTGAGATAGCACATAATCCTTATAATTGAATATTACAAATTGGATTATCAAGTATAAAATATCAATTTCATTTCTCAAAATTTATACACACTTATGGGGGTATTTCATTAAATTTAATATTAATAGATTTGTTTCTGCTGACCATACAAAAAAAAATAAACTATGAAAGAATAGGGTTGTGTGCTAGTTCAAATTTAGTAGGAAAGAGAGGACTTACTACACAGGAGTTAATTGCAAAGAGTTGGGTAAAGGTACTATTTAGAAGGGTGTGGGCCAAGGTAGAGAGCCAACAAGGGCAGTGAAAGTCTCAGAGATGAACAACAGTGACAAGGAGTAATAAATTATATAAGTTAGATTCAAGGAAATAGATTATATGTAACCCTCCAGGGCTAGGGGTTAAAGATAAGGTTAATGAAGTCCAGTGAAAACTAAAGCCCTGGGCTACTAGAGCAACTCTTAGTTCATGAAAAGAAAAAAAAAAAAAAAAGCACCAGAACAATTATTTCTTCTCATCTTCCCACTCTAAGAACTCATGAATATGCTTCCCACTGGTAAAACACAACAGAAAGTTAGAGGGCAAAAGAACATTCCAGAGAAGACAGTTGGAGAGAGAAGCAGTGATGAATGTGTATGTAGGTGGAGAAGGAGAGCGAAGATGGTATTCTAGTTTCAAATGAGTCTCAAGATAAGAAGATACGTTACACTTCATTGAACTTAAGACTATATTTATTAGAAGGTGCAATTTTAGTTACACCAAAACTTTTTAAATGTTGAAAATTAATTATAACAATATTTATAAGATATTTTAAAAATTTTATACTAATTTACCTTTTGGATTAATTTAAATGATACATGTTATCACATGTTACTATTTACCTACATAAAAATAAAAATAACATGCAAAAAGGAAATGAGAAATTGATAAAATATCATAGTTCAGTCTACCTGAAATAATTTTGATCCAGCCCTCCCACACTGATTCATCATTTGTACCATCAACACTGTTAATGATTTAACTTTTTTTTACAATATAGCTTTTCACCATATTCAAGATTTTCTTATAATCTATGGAAACACATTTTATAAATATTAATAGGTGTTAAATGGAGAGCCAGGCGTGGTGGCACATGAAACTTCCAAGACAGCCCTAAAGATCCTTTCCCTTGTTCAAGTGTTCTATGAATGTATTCTGAGCAAAAAAAACCCTCTTTCTTAAATCAATATTATTTTGAGTCATCATTACATACATATGAACTTATATAACATTATAGCAAGACAATGAAGAATTGTGTGATTTTTATGAATAAAATTATTTTAAAATGGACTAAGAAATATAATATAATTTTGAAAAAATTAAAGCAACAACTTGTATTCCTTCAATTAGAAAATTTCAGGAAAATTGCTGTATATATAATTCATAATAATTCATATTTTTATTCTACATGAGGTTTATAATCAATGTTTTATTGGGAAAGATTATTATCTTCAACTATTAAATTCAAAGAACCTGCAGATCTTACCAAAATGACTATTACAATGCACATTTCTAGGGACTTGTTAGTGAAAAAAGTGAACTCAGTGGACAGAGAAGCTGTGGAACTATCTACTTGTAGAGTGGGAAACTTCAGGCAGAACTGAAGCATGTTGCTGAGACAAGTTTTTAATCTGTTTTATTTTTCTTCTTTTCTCCCAGGCAAGAAAACTGCTAGGAAGTCAGAGGGAATGCTCAGAGTGATACTTAGGTGCATATAAAAGCTCTTTAATGGCTTCTCTTTAGTAGATTCTAAGTATGAAATTAAAAGTTTCTTTTCCAAGAGGAAGGAGATAATGAATAAAAGCAATTTGCCAACATACTGTACATAAAGAGTCCCTGGATCCCAGAAATGTTGAATCTAGGATTGAATATTGCTCCAAAGGCAAAGAGACTGTCCCCAACCCCAGCCCCCAACTTTGGGCAGCACAGTTCTATCTAGGTCAGTGCTCACGGAAAAGGCCTCTAGAATTGATCTATCACTAGGTGGAGACCTGCACCTTGGTAGGGAAGACTTCTGTTTTAAATTACATCCTCATCAGTTGCAGCACAGATCTGTGTGTGCCCCTGAGAGTATACAGGTCCTTGCAGCTAGGAGACTCAGATGTGACCCAGCTTATCATCAGGCATGGGGGTGGCCAAGAAAGTGTTTCTTAAAGACATTATCCCAGCTTTGGATGTAGTATAGTATAGAGCAAGACTACTCATGGGTGGGGGTGGAGGGGCTAGTGGGGGGCATATAGGACTGTATAGTAACAAAGGAATTTGCCTTGTAACTCAGTGCCAACCTATGAATGGCAAAACCTATTACTGGACAGATTACAGTTGCCTCATTTTTAGGCCTGCCTGTGAATAGAGTCTGGATTTTCCCCAGTGCCAGGCAGATCTTCTGTTCTGTCCAGCATCACCTCTAGCTAGTTGTAGTCTTGGGCCATGAGTCCACTTCAACAGTAAGTTGCTCATAGTACTGTGGTCCTTGTCCTATCCCACTGCTGTGATGGTTTTAGCTGGCTGTGAGCTTAGAATATAACACAGTGATGTGGTGTCAGTGTCCACCAGCCTGTCATAGGAGCCTATGCTGGCCCTTTCATGGGGATTTTAACAAAAAATCCCAGGGTATCTGACCATAAGCAGGTGGCTGCATGAGGTTTCTAGACTTCCTCCAAGAAAAAGTTTGTGGCCATGTACTATTCTTTTTAAGGTACATCCCTATTCATGCTGAGCATCATTCCAATTGAAGATTTGGGAAAATTGGGGCTTGGATTATTCACTTACAATGAGACTGTGACCACACATCAACATTAGACTTGTCACAAACTGGAACTAGGCACAATCTGTTGTTGATATAGTGGAAGCAGTAGAGACTCAGAAAAGGAGCAGCCTGCTTATAATTTCTGGCAGAATAGACACAAAGCCAGATAATGAAGACTGGAATAATACCTTATTCTTCAAAAGCACAGAAGATATAACACTCCAAAAAGCATCAAACCTTTAATGAAACCATAACCTCATGAAATTGTAAAAGTAAGGCACCAGAAACCAATATGGATGAACAAAGAGATGGTGATTCAAAATGGCCATTTGAAGTAAATTCAACGAGGTTCAAGAGAATATAAGGAAACAATTTAATGCCAAAACAGAAAAATTTAACACATAGTTGGAGGAAATTACACAAAAAATTATACAGAAATCTTTGAACTGAAACAATATACTAAGCAGAATTTAAAATGTAATAGTAAGTGTCAATAGCAGAACAGACATAATAATTGTGAGTTCAAAGGCATACTATTTGAAAATCAATGTTGAAGGAGAAAAAAGAAATAAAAGAAGTCTACAGAAATTCGGGACAGCATTAAGACAGCAAATATTCATAGTTTTGGTATTGAAGAAGGACTTGATACTGACAAAAAGGTAGAAGATTTTTTTTCAAAATGATAATAACTGAAAACTTAGGAAACCTAGAGAGGGATACAAATATCCAGGTACAGGAAGGTAAAAGGTCACCATTCAGATTTAACTCAATCAAGTATATTCATGCTCTCAAAGGCAAAAGATTGAGAAAATTTTCAAATCTGCAAGAGAAAATAAAAATTACATATAATGCTATCCCAATTCATATGACCGCGGACTTCACAGCAGAAACCTTATGAGACAAGTAAGAGTCACATACAATTTACACAATACTGAAGAAAAAAAAAATCACAATTTAAAATACTATATCAGTAAATCTCTCCTTTAGAAATAAGAGATACCTGCCTTTCTAGACAAACAAAAGCTAAGAGAATATATATACACCAGACCTGTCCTACAAGAAATGTTAAAGAGAAGTCTTCAAATTGGAAGAAAGGGACATTAATGAATAAGAAGAAGGTATGGGAAGGCATAAAACTCGCTGGTAAGAAAAATTGTTAAAATTTATGATGTTCTAATATTAAAAACATTATTATCACAGTCATTCATATCGTTAGTATGAGGATTAATGAAACAAAACAAAAAAATAATAACTGCATCAGTATGCTAAGAGACAGTTTACAAACATATACAACGGAACAGAACATAAAATTTTCCAGATGTAGAAGAAAATTGAGTACAGATATGAATATTGTTATTAGTATAGTTTTACTGCATCCTGTTTTGTTTTTGTTTTTGTTTTGTTTTTTTTGCAGTAAGGGGGATTGAACTCAGGGGCATTCTACCTCCAAGCTACACCCCCAGCCCTATTTTTTATTCTTTATTTTGAAACAGGGTCTCACTAAGTTGCAGAATGCCTCACTAGGTAGCTGAGACTGGCCACGAACTCAGTTCCTCTGGTCTCAGCCTCCCAAGTACTGGGATTACAAGCGTGCCCCACCACGCCCAGCTTACTATCCTGTTTTGATATACTTTTATTGGTACATTTTAATTATACATCAGAATGAGGTTTAAAGTGATAGTCACATAAATATACTTAGCATTCCAATCCAATCCCCTTACATATTATTGAAATTTATATCCTAACTTCATATATGAACATAGCATTATTTGAACTGTTTATTTTTTCTTATGTTTATGATCATGTTAAATTTCTTTTTTTTTTTTTTGTGGTACTGGGGATTGAACTCAGGGGCATTCTACCTCCGAGCTAAACCCCCAGCCCTATTTTTTATTCTTTATTTTGAAACCGAGTCTCACTAAGTTGCGGAGTGCCTCACTAGGTAGCTGAGGCTGGCAGAGAACCCGGATCCTCCGGTCTCAGCCTCCCGAATGCTGGGAATCATGCTAAATTTCTGTCATCTCAAAATATCTATTTATAACCAAGTATTTTTAAACCTTATAGAGATAAAATGTACAATAGTCTAACAAAAAATAATAAGCAAGGAATCAAAACATACTACTATGAAATTATATCCAAGTAATTTGTTTCTAATTTGATTAAATCTAGCATTATTGCCTAACAGATTCTGCCACTTCGAGGTTGTTTTCTGTAGGACTACATAAATTAGAGCTTTTATAATATGACTTTTCATATACACTTCAGTCATTGAGATTTCTTCAAAACAGTCAAGATTTTTGAGAAAGGGGTAAAAGGGGACCCAGAATCTTTTTTATTTTTATTTTTTTTTACGCTTGGATTCTAGATCTCTATCTGTATGTATTGGTTTAAATGTAACTCTGAACTTTTTCTTTATTAATTTAGAAGACAATAATAGCATTGGTGGTTAATTGGTACTTTGCAGATGAACAGAAATAGTACCAATTCATATGTGAACCACACAAATCACCATAACCCTAGTCAATCCATTTTTATGTTTTAAAAACCCTGTAACAAAGACTACACTGGGTAGAGTTCTCTATTCTTGGTATAAAGCGGACTTCAAATAAACCCTCTTTCAAGCATATCAAAGAGGCTTTAATTGGGGAAATTATATTGTAATCTCTTTAAAGGACAGTTAATGACAGAATGAGTTTCTAATTAGTGGAGGCCATCATTTTTCTATTTGATAATAACTTCTAAGTGAAGCATGATAACTTTTTAAATCCACTGGGGAATATTTATAGACCTTGTTGCCAGGAGCAGAAGAGCTGATGTGCACTAAATATTTAAACTCCATTAAACTACTCATGTTCCAAACTGTCCACCGTGTGAGTGGAGAGTGACAGCATTCAGGACAAGGTGCTTCATTGTCCCCTGATTCTGAAAGTCCCGACAATTTGCTTCAGAAAGCTCATTTGGTTATGTGTGTGTGTGTGTGTGTGTGTGTGTGTGTGTTGCTGGAATTGAACCACAGCCTTATTTTATTTTTAAACCGGGTCTTGCTAAATTGATGAGGACAATTTAACTGTAATTCTACTGTGTCAACCTCCCAGGAACTGGGATTACAGGCCACATCCAGCCAGGTTACTAAAGTTTTGATTTGAAGTCCACACATATCTTATATCCAATTCTTAACATGAAACAAAACAAAACTTTGATGAAGTAGTAGATTTTTCTAAACATTAGTTCTGAAGTGTTTATTTTGGATCTGATGTTAGGGTTTGTATATATTGCTACAAATGCAGTAAGAAGATTGAGATTAAATCTTTGCCTCTGATCAGAAAACATTATTTTGCCAATCATAATATAAACCCATATCTACTATTCTTATTAGCAAAGAAAAAAAAATTTTCTGAATCTCTTTTTGCATATCTAATGTTCCCCAAGGTCAACTCTAAAAGGAATCCAGTACAAAATGTGAATTTGTTTTTATTTTCCTCAGCCTCCAACTTTTGCTATTATGTGAGAAAATGCAGTGTTGAATGATAACATTCAGCTCACTAAATGTTTGAAATGTAAAATAGAGAAATATTTGTTGTTTGGCAAAACTATGACTTGGTAGTGATTAGATAAGTAAAAATTAGGCTTTTTTAATAATTACAGAAGAGATTAAAGGGAAGTAATGGATTGACTACAATATGTATTTGAGAATATAATTTAACTTGACTATCTGGCCAAAAAAAAAAAAAAAAATTCCCAAGCTACTAAAAACAAACAAATTCTAAATATATATTATTTTTATTTTTCTTACATGCTGAAGATTAGGTCAAGACATCTATTAGGGATATTTTTTCATGTACCATAATCCCTTTATCATCAAGCAATATTCTAATTGAGAATTATTTGTTTTATAAGCTAGTCTTATATCTTTTGGACATCTATGCAAGATTAATAAATGCTACCTAAAATAAAGAAGCATAAAAACCCACTGCCTTTAAAAAAATTACAGTTTAATTGAAAAACAAAAAGTAGAATTATACAATAGTTATTGATATTAATGTTGTCTAGTGAAAACTTATTTGATAGTTTTTAAAGCCTGAAATAGGGTATAATTCAAAACTGAAGTTAGTTATGGAAAGTTCCATGTGGTAATGGAATTTGAGATAGTTTTTGAAGAATGTATAGCATTTGCATCAGTAGAAATAAAGATAATATGCTGGGTAAGGAAAGCAACCAAGGACTGTAATAAGACAAGTTTAAATAACTCTAGCATTAAAGGAAAACATATAGAAAGAAAAACAGTGAGAAATAAGGCTTTTGGTCACAAATAACAAAATTGTATTTTATTTTTAAGATGTGTGAATGCATATAGGTATATATGAATGAGCTGTATATGTTTAACAAACTGGACCTGAAATAGATTGAAAATTCAAAAGAAAAATATCACTTGACTTCCCTTATTATATTTATGCACCATAAATCTTGTCATTTCTTATTTTGTTTAACTATTTCATACATTCTATTTATATATTGATAGATGGACCTTGTAGATGTGATAAGTAATATTCTAATATTTGATTAATCTTGAGGAAAAACATAAACAAACTTCTTGTAGCTTGCTTTTCACTAAGTAGATAGATGAAATATGAATATCCTACAGTATTAAGTCTACTATTGTTAGATATGTAGTCCAAACGTCATTAAAAGACCTTTTAACACATAATATTGAGTTCATAGAACATAGAAAAACTTAGCAGAAAAAGTGGTGAAGTGTGTTAAAATGAAAATAAGAAACAGTAAAAGATTAGATATTTACAGTGTACATATTTGATAAAAGACTCATATCCCAAATGTACAAAAGGAACTTCTCCAAATCAATAAGAAAATGACACAATAGGGAAAAATGAGAAAAATAATTGAATAAGAACTTTACCATAACAAAAGCTGGGTGTGGTGGTGCAAGTCTGTAATCCCAGTACTTGGGAGGCTAAGACAAGAGGATAGCAAGTTCAAGGCCAGTCTCAGCAACTCAGTGAGACCGTATTTGAAAATAAAAAAAAGTAAAATAGGGTTGTGGGTGTAGCTCTAAGGTAGATTGCCCCTGGGTTCAATTCCCAGTCAGTAATTAAAAAAATAGAATGCTGAAATGATCATTTAACATATAAAAATGTGTCAACTTAATAATCAGGAAAATGCACATTAAAGGTACAATGAGGTAGCAGCACATGCCTATCACTGAGACCAAATTTAAACAGATTGCAGGCCCAGTGGTGCAGGTCTGTAATCACAGTACTTGGGAGACTGAGACAAGAGAATCACAAGTTTGAGAGCTGACTTGGAAATTTAGCATGACCCTGCATCAACAGATAAATGAATTACAAAACTATGGGATATGGACACAATGGAATTTTACTCAGCCATAAATAAGAACAAAATCATGTAATTTGCAGAGAAATGGGTATAACTGGAAAACATTATGTTAAGTGAGATTAGTCAGTCACAAAAAGTAAAAAATCGTATGCTCTCCCTAATATGCGGAAGCTAGGAGTAAGTGGAACATAAGAGAGACTCTAGACAAAAAAGGAGAAACCTTAAATTAGCAAAGAAGATGACTTAACTGAAGGTGATGGGGTGGGGGGAGGAAAACACCCTAAGTCACATGATGTATTTCACAAACATATCCAAGTCAATCACTAAACTGAACTTGAGAAGGAGGGAGGGCAAGGGAGTGGGTCAGGAATTAGGGAAGGGTTAAATGAGAAATGTGTGCATGTATGCCTTTATTAGCTTGTACCTAAAAAAGATGTATGATTACAATGCACCAATAAAAAATATGAAAAAAATATTTAAAAAGGGGTTGGGGGTGTATCATAGAGGTAGAATGTACCTAGTTCAATGATCAGTACCAATGAATAAATAAATAAATAAAAACTGACAATAACAATTATGATGTGATATTCATTGATATTCCTACTGCTGGTGGGAATATCAAATGCTATACATTACTCAAGCATCCTACTGTTGGGCAAATTAAATAGATACAAATAGACTTGCAATATGTTTCATTTTATGTAATGCTAAAATAAACAAAAGTATATCCATGGTGTTAGGATGGAGTTATCTTTTGGTGGATAGTTATAAAGAGAGACAGGTAGAGGACTTTTACATTCTACTGTAGTATTGATTTATGTATTATTTATTTATTCATTTTTAATCTTGGTGGTGGTTACATGTACATGTTCAGTCAGTGAAATTCCTTGAGCTCTAAATTTATTTGTAAATTCATATGTCCATATGTGCATAAACAAAATTAGAAGTGAAGCAAATATAAAAGATGGTCTCTTTTAGTTCGCAGTAGTGGTCAATTAAATTTAAATCATGATTAAAACAATATACAATGTGTGTGTGTGTGTGTGTGTATGTGTGTGTGTGTGTGTGTGTGTGTGTGTGTGTGTGTATGTGTGTTTTACAGGGGATTAAACCCAGGGGTATTCTAACTCCAAGCTACACCCCCAGCCCTTTTTGTATTTTTATTTTGAAACAGGGTCTCACTAGTTTAATCAGAGTTTCACCAAGTTACTGAGGCTGGCTTCAAATCAGTGTTCCTACAGTCTCAATCTCTCAAGTGTGTTATAGTGGATTACAAGTGTGCGTCATCACACCTGGAAACATGCATTTTTATATCTAATTGACTGCTAACAATTAAACTAGTAATAGAAATGATGTGGATCAGTGAGATATGTTAATCTTTTGTGCATTATATTAGCTGGCAAACCACTGCAGAAAAGTTGTGTTATTTTATAAAATTGAATCATAAGATTTGGAAATTTTACCTGAACTGTATTACCAAAATAGAATCTTACAATGTTTACATTCTACTAGAAGAAATGTAATAGCAGAACTGTTTATGAAAATAAAATTATGATACAACCAAATGGCCATTAATATGAAAATAGTCAATACTCTCTGGAATTCACAAAATGGAAATGATCAACAAATGGACATAATCAATTCTGAAACTATGCTCAACAAAATTGATGAGCCTTAGAAGTAGAATATAAACTCTAAAGCCTAAGTTGTGGAGATTATATGACATAATATCACTTTAAAATTTTAATGCAATGAAAAACAAAACCAAAAATTAATACAAGGAAATAAAAACCAAAAAAATTTTGGGGTGGTTTTTATTTCCACTGAGGGAAAGTGGAAGTCTGGGTGGGGTGGGAACAACAACAAAAAAAATAGAAGATAATTGACTTGGTCAGTATTCTCACTGCTGTGACCCAATAAGTTAACCATGTGCAACTTAGAGAAAGGAATATGTGTCTACTCGCAGTTTTTGGAGATTTCAAGGTTCAGTCCAGGTCAGGTCAGGTGTGTGAAGCTCAGGGCATGGAGGCAGGAGGCATAGAGAGGGAGAGAGCAGTTGTTCTGTTCTCACATCATGGAGGACAGAAGCAGAGATGGAGCAGGGCAAGGAGAGACTTTATGTAATACCCAAGGCCAAAGCTAGAGAGACACTTACTTAGCAACCAAGTCTTGCTTCCAACACTGCTTCCCATGATGGCTAGTGTTTCCTTCTAAATCCAAAACATACAATAATCCTCAAATAAATGATAACTAACTGAAGGTAGCCATTATTGTTTTCTAATAAAATCTCAACAGTGAAGAAAAAGGAGGAGGTAGAGAATAGAGATGAGAAGGAGGAAGAAAAAGAGGAGAAGCACATCAAAACTAAAATGCTGCTAGGCAACATAAACAGGATGGTGGATAGTGACCAAAGCAGGGGAGAGATCAAACAGGTGTGCAAGCATAGATACTATGAGTTATGTTAAGGAAATATACAGCTTTTATGTGTTTTTTTTTAATTAAAAATCAGTATGAAAATATAAATTGATTATATAACACAATAAAAATCTTAATACTGGGAGTAAGTAAATATGGTAAGTTAAAAAATATGAAAGGAGATGGCTGAAATTGATCTTAATCTCTAATCAGTATTTGCAACTTAGAGCCACAATGACAGGCATTTTTGGAAAGAAATATTTTTTCTTAAATTTGTTCTGTTTTGCTTTTGCTAACAGTGAGACTGTGTTACTTTAAGAGCAATGCACTTGAATCCAGCTGTCCCTGTGCAGGTTTATAATCTCACTACTTGGGAGTCTGAGACAGGAGAATGGCAGGTTCAAGGCCAGCCTCAGCAACTTAGTGAGACACTGTTTCAAAATAAAAAATAAAATAGGAATGGGTGTTTGTCTCAGAGATAGAGCATCCCTGGGTTCAATCCCCAGTATCTCCTCCCAAAAGAACAATGAATTTGATTTTCATGCTGCTAATTTAATTATTCATATTGATGGAAAGTTTTAAAAATAGTAACCTTATTTTATAGGTTAATTTCATCTGAAGATTTGTTACTTCTTCATAATCTCGAAATATTATTAGTGTTAGCTTTCTATGCTTTTACCTGGCATTTAAACAGTAATTTATCACTCTTTCTGTGATTTTAGTTCTCATGAAATGTGTTTTACATTCCCACAATATTTGATGTTTAATTAAATTTCACCAGCCTTCCTTTATACCTTGATTTCATTAATAAGATCGCAAGTAAGTATTTTGAGTGGAGACAGAGATTAACAAAAGAGAACTTCTAGGCACTAGAGAATAATTCTAATACTTTGTCTATATTTAAGTTTATATATATATTAAAAATAAAGTGTCTACAAAGTAGCTAATGATGTACTGATATAACTAATGTTACCTATAAGACTCAGATAATGTAAGGCTTTTCAAGGAGGAATTAAAAAAAACTTTGAGGATGTCTTGATTTTTTGAAACTATGTATTTTATGTTTTGATTTATCTTATTGCCTATAATATTTTAAGTGATACAATCGAGAAGAGTTATTATTATTTATCAATTCCAAACACTCTAACTTTGTAATCGTTGAGAATACTTGTTTTCATTTTTCTAAGTATCTCATATAATATTAGCGCATATTTTTTCAATCTTTTCAAACTGAGGTAAAATACATTGGTTAGTAAAACTGATTTTCTCTTGCTTTGTGTTCTCCTAATATACTTCTTTTTAATAAATCTATTGCTGAATTTATCTGGGTATGAATTTGATAAAATATTTTATGAATTAAGTACTATTTGAATGAGAATTTTACAATTTTTACCTTAGACCTTTGCAAAATATAGTTTAAACTCTTTGTATATAATGTATACACATTCTGTTCATAATGATCCTATAATGAGAACATTAATTGGAAATACATGTTAATAATAGTAGCTAAGTTTAACCATATGCAAGATAATATGACAAGGGACTTTGTAGTGTCTTACATACTCCTCACAAATAAATTCTTTCTCAGCTTCTTCATTTGTAAAATGAGTATTAAACTCTCATCATGCTTCTCATAATTAAAATATACTGCAAGTTGTTGACAAGAAATAACTGCTAGCTACTTTTCTCCTCACAGACTTGCATTATTTATGTTCTAATAAGTTCATACATTAAAAATAATTAAGCAAAAACATCCATCTGAATCCTAAATTTTATTAATTATTCAGTGCTATTGAAGGTAAACTTGAGTTTTTGTTTTATATTAAAGTTGATAACATTAAAAGAAAATCTTTAATAGATACCTCACCACTTCATGAAATGATCACATCAAATGAACAGACATTATAAGAGTTGAAAAAATATCACCATCTATGTAAATAGTAGCATGGTGCAATGAGAGGAATACAAAGAAAGAACACCTTAATTAAAATTTAATACCATCAACTAGGTATATGATCCCTTGCAAGCAACTTAATTTATCTCAGCTTTATTCTTTTATTTGTTAGTGCTCAAAGATTGTGTATGGAAATGCCAAATGGACTCCACTTTCTCTGTCTTTACAATACAGGTGATGACAGACTCACAAGTTGCCATAAACTCTAAAGAGGTCATGGTTGGTGGATTACAGTATACACCACAAAGCCCTACACAACTGTCATAGATTATTTTTCAAATGAGGGAGGAGCTCAACAGAAAAAAGGAATAGGGTTATTTTTAGTTTGGTTCATCTTACCATCAATCTGTTGGATAATTTCTTTTCAAGAATTTGCTTAGGTCTACTATTTTTTATCTGTGAGTAAAGAAAGCTTTAAGACAGATAGTTTCTCTCTCTCTGAAACACCTCCCCCTTGTCTTTACCACATATCTAGATGCCTGACAGGGCATCTAGCTGAGCAAATAGTGAAGATTTAATCTAATGAATAGAGCTTCCTCTCCATTGTTAACCTTTAACACTGTTTTTGTACTAAAAGAATTTTTATATACATATTGTATTCTGTAACCTTTGCTGTTTTCTTAATCCCACCAAATACTATGGGAAATAGCTTTTCTAGTTAAAGATGTACCCATTCAACTTTAGGAAAAACAAGTCTGTAAAAATTCCTGTTTTGTATATCTGTTGTAAGAAATACTATAAGAAACGGTGATGGCATGAATTAAACAGATACATTCCAACACTGCATTGGGTGTGAGTATATTCTCGAGACCTCGTACTGGATCCCCACCTAACTAGTCCCCCCACTCTTGCCTTGAGGGCTGGCTCTCGACAGCTGAGGCTGTAGCTTGGAGATAGAATGCCCCTGGGTTCAATCCTCAGTATTGAAAAAAAAAAAAAAAACATGAATTCAGTCTGAGAAGATATTCAATTGATAAAGAAGCATTCTATCTTTTGTGTATCAGTAGACTCAATCCAACTGAGAATTTATTGGGTGAGAATAATTAATGAGGAAACAATCATACTAATAACAAGATTTATAAGCTGCTTATCAGGCTTTAGAAGTGGAAGTATGTGTGTGATTTAAAGGACACCAAGATAGCTGTGCATGGAAGCTAACACCTATAGTCCCAATACTTGGGAGGCCTTCTGCAATTTAGTGAGACCTTGTATCAAAATAAAAAAAGAAACTAAGCCAGGCAGGTGTGGTGGCATACACTTGTAATCCCAGTACTTGGGAGGAGAGACAGGAGGATACAGTTTCACTGCCAGCCTCAGTTACTTAGGCCCTCTGCAACTTAGTGAGACCCTGTTTCAAAATAAAGAATAAAAAATAGGACTGGTGGTGTAGCTTGGAGGTAGAATGCCACTGAGTTCAGTCCCAAGTACCACACACACACACACACACACACACACACAACTAACATAGGGCTGAGGGTGTAGTACAGAGGTAGAATATCTCTGACTTCAATCCTCAGTAAAATAATAAATAAATAAATAAATATAAATAAATAAATAAATCACCAACTGAAATACTATTTTTTTAAACTTGAAATAGCATCTTTTGCAACCCATTTTTAAAATTTATTTTATGTTATTCAGGCAAAATTTGCATACATAAGATAAAATTAACTAGTTTAAATATGCAATATAGTGGCTCTTATTACATTCATAACATGTGATAATAACGTATTTCACAATGTCAGTGAAGTGATTCCTTCACTGATTTTTTCCTCTCCTCCCCTGCTTCTGCTAGACCATCTCCATGGCACCACTGGAGTTTCTCCTCCATTATCTGAAGTTCCTCTGGTATCTGGATGAGTCTTTAGCTTCTGCACATAAAAAGAAAGATATGACTCTTCACTTTCTGTGAGTGGCCAATCTCACTTAACATAATGTTCTCCATTTTCATGTAAATGACATAATTTTATTCTTCTTGATTGCTGTATAGAATTCCATTGTGTGTATATATCCATTCATCTGTGTAAGGACACCTAGGTTGGTTTCATTATTTAGCTAATTAGATCTTTATGATTTTTGTATTTTATGTACTTTTGACACTAGTACATCTTAGAGGGCAGTAAATACTCTTCTGGTTCATCACTCCAATCATACTCTAGACAATGCCATTGTAGCAGAGACTGTCTCATGTTTGAACATTTATTTCAATTGTCATCATATTCCAGTTAAGATTTATTAATGACTCAATTTATAGTAAAACTAACCCTTATCTGTGGTGGATATAGATGAGTACCAAGTGAACTACCTTACAGCAATACAGGAGTTTTGCACCAGTCTTCAATCAAGTTGAAATGTCATTTTGAAATAATATTTTTCTTTTTCTTTCTTTTTTTATATAGTACTGAGAATAGAACCGAGGAGCATTCTACCTCCGAGGTACATCTTCAGCCCTATTTTTTATTCTTTATTTTTAAACCAGATCTCACTAAGTTGTACAGGGCCTCATAACTGAGGCTGGGCTCAAACCTGCAATCCTCCTGTCTTAGCCCCCTAAGTACTTGCAATCCTCCTGTCTTAGCCTCCTAAATACTGGGATTACAAGCATGCGCCACCACACCTGGCTTGAAATACATCATCTGGGTTTCTGTGTGTGTGTGTGTGTGTGTGTGTGTGTGTGTGTGTGTGTGTGTTATTTAGTCATGACGAGAGGAGATAGTTTTACAAGAAAGTATATAGGAAACGACACTACAAACTGTGCAAGAAAATACTTGTTTTCTAGTTCAATGGATTTAAAAGTTTTCTCTTATGGCTCCAAGAACTACCTAGAAAAAGTGTAATACAGGCTTGAATGATTCTATGGTGCTAAGTACCCTGAGGCTTTTATGGCCAGCTCTGCTTCTTTTTTTATAGGATCTGCTAATAATAGGATGCACTAACTTTTCTCTCCATCTGTTCACCTGAGCTGGGTGATGAGGTTGTGAATTTTCTTTCTTGTGGATCAATGAAAGAAATAAAATGCTAAGTTTTGGGGTTTTGAATTATAGATAAATAGAAAATCCAAATTTAGCCTCTAGGTCTTTAGTTTTATGCTACAGATATCTGCTTTGGGAGTATGCAATACTTATACATCTATTCATGATGGCCTGTTATCCATGTTTGCTGCTTACTTTATGTAAAATCCTTTGGAGGAAATAATGGTGATTAGTTGTACAAATATGACACTTTGCTCTGAAAATTAAATACATAGATAAATAAAATGCATGATTTATAACTCACATCACCTAAGTAGCTATTTGTTTACTTTCTACATAGAGATTTCTTGGGATAGACAAAAGGCATTTGATGTACTCAATTTTACTGCTAAGTATAGGAGCAGGTATAAACACATAATAATTACCTGATACATAATAAAAAATATTATTTTTAAAACATTCCATCTTAATGTTATAAATTTCTTTGCAAAGATTAGCAAGTGCAAACATTCTATCTACTATATAACTTGTAAAGTATATAATTTCCAAATAATATTGCACTATACAACATGAACCAATGATAAAAATGATGCTAATGGATTTGGTAAGGTAAGAACTTCTAATGGTTTTTCCTATCCCAGAAATACTGAAAAAAACTCCTAATGAAAATTCTCAGAATCAGCCTTATCAGAACTCTGAAAGATAATTGGAAGTTCACAGCAATCATGATTCTTAGGGAAGATCAAGATAATCTGAATATAATGGAAGAGTTTTGCTGCATTTTGACTTAGCTTTTCCCTCTCCCCCATCCAATTGCTTTGAAATGGCAGCATTTCCAGTGTGAGTACTTGGCTGGGCAGGGAGCAGACCAGATCTTGTTCCTAAGGAATTGCATTTTCTTGTTTGACTTTCTGTACATTTCCTGAAAAGTAGTGGCTGCATTTGTTTTGCCTATCTCAGAAATCTTCTGTTTCCTTAAGTTTTATAACTAGATTCGATCACTTAGGGGAAAAGGAGAATGAAGAAAAGCACTGGAGACTCTTACCTAAGGAACTAGAACATTTAGAAATCATTTACAAAAAAAAAAAACAACAAAAAACAGAGAAGAAAATAGAAAAGATTGCTCAGTGGAAAGGAATAATGAACTGTGTCAAGTGCTGCTCTGAGGTCATGTAGGATACAGAGGGATAACTGACTACTGTGATTTCCAAATAGTAGATAGTATGGATTGCCACAGTGGAGTAGAAGATTTAAAAACCCAGATGGATTATAATGAAGTAAAGATATCAGTAGAAGAAGTGTGCCATCCTTAAAGAAAAGGAGGACAGTAAAATGTCATGTCCCTGAGATGCCCCTTTACATTTCCAAGAACCTAGCCAAATTAAGGAAATAATATCCAGATAAACATTTCCTTCAAGGAAACTGACTCTTTCATTATATTGCAAATAGGACAAACTAGTGTTATCTGTAGAAACTGCTTTCTTGCATGCGTGCCAGGACAGCTGCTCTTTGGAATACTGGGCATACGAGGAGAAAAACAAAGTAAGTAAACTAAGTAAGAAAAACAAAGTAAGTAAACTGATGTCACAGTTTTTGTGGCCTAATTTATAAAACCTCTCTTCCTGCAATAATTGATACAGAATTGTGAACACTAGAGAGAGGATAAGTGCCACTTGCAGCTGGCCACCACTGGACAAGTTACCATGAAGGGTAGAGGTATTATTTCTTGGCAAAACATCATGATGGATAGAGATACTCTCTGTCCAACCTGTAGCCACTGGACCTTCCCTATCAGTATCTTTCTATATATATATTTGGGGGGTGCATTGTTATCATACATCTCTGTGAGGTACAAGCTGATAGAGGCATACATGCACACAGCACTCATTTAAACCTTCCCCATTTCCCATCCCGTTCCCTCCCCACTTCCTCCTTCTCATGTTCAGCTTAGTGATTGACTTTGATATGCTTGTAAATGTATAGCATATACATTAGGGTGTTTCCATCTCCCATCTCCCATCACCTTCAGTTAGATCACCTTCTTTGCTCATCTAAGATTTCTCCTTCTTCATCTAGAGTCTCTCCTACGATTCACTTTCTGCCTAGCTTCCACATATTAGGGAGAACATACGATTTTTTACTTTTTGTGACTGACTAATCTCACTTAGCATAATGTTTTCCAGTTCCATCCATTTCCCTGCAAATGACATGATTTTGTTCTTTATGGTAGACTAAAATCCCATTGTGTACATATCTCACAGTTTTGTAATCCATTCATCTGTTGATGGACATCTTGGCTGGTTCCATAGTTTAGCAATTGTGAATTGTCCAGCTATAAACATAGATACACACACATTATTCTGGTAGCTTGGTTTTCATTCTTTTGGGAGATACCCAGAAGTAGTAATGCTGGATCATATGGTAGGTTCATTCCATTTGTCAAGGATCCTCCATACTGTTTTCCAGAGTGGTTGCACTAATCTGCAATTACACCAACAATTTGTTAGAGTTCCTCCTTCTCCACATCCTTGCAAGCATTTGTTGTTGTTTGTATTTTTAATGATTGTCATTCTAACTGGGGTTAGGAGAAATCTCAGGGTAGTTTTGATTTTCATCTCTCTGATTGCAAATGATGATGAACAATTCCTCATACATTTTTTGTCCATTTGTATTTCTTCTTTTCTGAAGTGTCTATTTAGTTCATTTGCCCATTTTTTATTGGGTTATTTTTTTCTTAGCAGTGTTTCTTGAGTTCTCTAATATTCTAGATATCAGTCCTCTGTTAGAGGAGCACTTGTCATAACTTTTCTCCCATTCTGTGGGCTCTCTATTGAGGTTCTTGATAGTTTCCTTTGCTGTGAGAAGATCTTCAGTTTAATGCAATCCCATGTATTGATCTTTCCTTGAATTTCTTGTGCCTTTGGGATCTTGTTGACAAAGTTTTTACCTGTGCCTATGTGTTGAAGTGTTGGACCTATGCCCTCTTCAAGTAGCTCCAAGGTCTCTGGTCTGACTTCAAGGTCTTTGGTCCATCTTGAACTGACTCTTGTGCAAGGTGAGAAAGTGGAGTTTATTTCCATTTTTCTACATGTGGTTAACCAGTTTTGCCAACATCATTTGTTGAAGAGGCTATCTCTTATTCAGTGTATGTTTTTTGCCCCTTTGTCAAAAATCAATTGGCTGTAAGTGTGTGGATTTGTTTCTGAGACTTTTATTCTGCTCCCTTGGTCTATATGTCTGCTTTTGTGCCAATACCATGATGTTTTTATTACTCTGGCTTTGTAGTATAGTTTGAATTCAGATATTGTAATGCTTCCTATGTGGTTCCTGTTGCTGAGAACTACTTTGGCTATTCTTTTTTTTTTTTCCAAATGAATTTAAGGACAGATTTTCTTATATCTCAAATGCTGTCTCTGGTTATTTTCTTTGGTCTTTTGGCAACCTATCTCACTGCCTTACCACAACTGAGCCATGATCCTGATAGGAAGTAGTGACAACTAGTCCACATAAACAGACAATATATTGGGGATGCAT
>PVLC010026475.1:0-22679 GCA_004027655.1 Graphiurus murinus | reverse complement strand
GGTACTGGGGGTTGAACTCCGGGGCATTCTACCTCCGAGCTCCACCCCCAGCCCTATTTTTTATTCCTTATTTTGAAACCGGGTCTCACTAAGTTGCGGAGTGCCTCACTTAGATAGCTGAGGCTGGCTGCGAACCCGGATCCTCCGGTCTCAGCCTCCCGAATGCTGGGATTACAAGCGTGCGCCACCACGCCCGGCTGAAACAAAATTCTTGATATAAATGAGTTCTCGGTTGGCCCTTCTCTCCCAGGTCCTGGTTCTCCGAGAGCTGGCCATCAGCGTCCCCACCTTCTTCTTCCAGCAAGTGCAGCCCTTCTTTGATAACATTTTTGTGGCCGTATGGGACCCCAAGCAGGCCATCCGCGAGGGAGCTGTAGCTGCCCTTCGCGCCTGTCTGATTCTCACCACCCAGCGGGAGCCGAAGGAGATGCAGAAGCCGCAGTGGTACAGGGTGAGGAAACGGCCCCGTTCCAGCCCCAGCAAAGCACGTTTACCTGGAGAGTCCCTGCTGCAGGCCAGCAGCCCTGGCCACAGTGCTAGTGTCACACTTGGATCAGCCTTCCACAAGTTCATTATGCTCAGTAGGAATCAGTATTTACTTTGTTATTGTGAGAGCTACACCACTTTATGTATCAGTAAGAATGAAAATAGGCTAGTTAAACTATGATTCAGTGTCTTATCAAAATTAGAGGACATCTCCTTTCAGAGATATTAGAATATGGAGAAATAGGTGTCTCAGGGTCAAATCATATATAGTCAGTACTAATTTAGAAAGTGCCAAGTTCCCTCTGTTCCAGTGTCATGAGTCCTGTGCCGAGGGAACTTAATAATGCAGCATGTATCACAAAAGGAGCCCTGAAGCCACGCGTGGTAGTGCATTCCTGTAATCCCAGTGCTTGGAGAGCTGAGACAGGAGGATTGCAGGTTTGTAGCCAGCTTTAGCCATTTAGTGAGACCCTGTTTCAAAATTTAAAAAAAATTAAAAATAGGGCTGGGAATGTGGCTCAGAGGTAGAACACACACACACATACACACGCACACAAACACACACACATGTACACCCTGACAATGTACCTGGGTTCCATTGCCTTTGCTCTATGACCTTAGATAAACCACTGAATTTGTTTGATCCTATTTTTTTAGCTATCAGGCAGGAATGACAATGGTATCTACCGCAAAGGCTTCTGAGAATTGAAGCTAAATTAAACGAGATTGATGAGTAAGTCAGTATTAATGACGCTAGCACAAGGCACTGGACAGGCACCATAACATCTCAGATCCCCGTACCGATGGGTGGGCCTGTGTTCTTTCTAACTTTGGACCCTGGGTAATCAAGGTGTTCTATCTCTACATAGCACACTTTTGAAGAAGCAGAGAAAGGGTTTGATGAGACCTTGGCCAAAGAGAAGGGCATGAATCGGGATGATCGGATCCACGGAGCCCTGCTGATTCTCAACGAGCTGGTGCGAATCAGCAGCATGGAGGGAGAGGTGAGAAGCTGCACCGGGAGTCCAGGCTCTCGTGTGCCGTCTGGAATCGGGCGAGGAGAGGTCCTAGTCCTCATGGAGCTAGATTTTGTAGAGGGAAATAGTAAGATAATTTCAGATAGCAGCAAGTCCTATGAAGAAGATAAAACAAGCAATAGGACAGAAGGTAGTGGGGGAGGGAAGGGGGGTCTGGGAAGGCCCTCCCTGAGGGCTGTTATTTGAGTGAGATCCGCTGGCACAGAGGAGCTACCTTGCAGCTGGCTGGGGGATTGGTTTCCAGGCAGAGGCTTTTCGAATTCAACACACTGATGAAACAGAAAGAAGGGAAGTGTGGCTTGTGCATCTTGAGCAGGGAAAGAGGAGGGAGGTGGAGTCAGAGGAAGCAAGGGGTCAGGGGGACAGACCCCGTGGTCCCTGGTGAACACCAGCTCTTATTCCTCCACAGTGGCAGACGTGGGAGGTGTGCGCCCGGGGAATGACGAGTGTCATGCATTTCTAACATCCCCTGGCTGCCTGTGGGGATCGTGTGTGGAGAGGGAGGAGTGCTGAAGCGAGGAGTTAGGTGTGTTAGCTCGAGACAGTGCATTGCATTTAAAAACACAGGGTTTCATTAGGGAAATAGCCTGCGAGAGAAAACGAGACCCCGAGTGAAGAGGAGAGGGGAGACATGCTGGAGGGAGGCAGCCCAGTGCAGGTCTGCCTTAGCACCCTGCTGTGTCCTGTCACTGCCAGGGAGGGAGCAGTGCAGGGAAAGGGCAGCCTCGGCACAGGCTTGGGCATGGATCTCAGCAGCAGCCCGAGCCCTTTGTCATTTAGGCTCCTTGTGTTTGGGGGTTGCGTTCTCAGGGCTGCCACAGGAAGCTACAGCAGTAGTCTGGCGAAGCTCCAGTGGTGGCTTCGACTAGGCATGGCAGTGCAGACATGGAGAAGGTTGGACTCAGAATATATTTGGGAGAAAGAGCCCCGTCTTCAGTACTTCTTGTGAGGACCAGTGAGGTGGAATCTCATCACAGGGTTTCCTACTTTAGTAGACACAGCAGTCATTTGGAAATAGCTATGCCCTGGATGTGGGGGCAGCACACACAGCTGGAGAATGTGTCCTCTGCACACTGTGGGTCTCAGGCAAGTAACTTCACCCCTTTGGCCTGATTCTCCTCACTTTTCGCAGGCTCTTGCCCACCTCGTTGGGCTCTTGTGAAGTTGCTGTATGCATGTGAATTGCCCACAGAGCACGTGATACCCAGTGGCCATTCTGTAGATGGTAGCTCTCAGAGGGGTCCCTACTCAAGTTGACGTGCTGCTTTCTCCTACAGCCCAGGCAGCTGGGGATCTTTGTTTCCTCTGGGTAAAACAGGATGATGTCACCTACCACTTGAGGTTGTCAGATTTAAACTCGAGTCCTCTGGAAAGTGCTTTGTTAACTAGGATTATAATCTCGGGATTTGTTCACTCAGTTAACAAATATTAGTGGAGCCCCCAGTGCATGCCAGCAACATCGTGCCCTAAGAGCGAGTGCACGATGAACAAACGCAGCAGTGAACAAGACAAATCCCTTCCTAGTGGGGAACAGATGAGCCAAATATATAAAAATATGTTGTTATAAGTGGCATGGTGACACATACCATAGAACCCTCCATACAAGAGTGCTCAGGTGGGTGTTTGAGCGAAGTCGTGAAGGAGGTGAGCAGAAAGCCGCACCAGTGTCTAGGGAAGGGCATTCGGCCAGTTCAAAGACTCCACGGCAGGGCCAGGCTGGTCCACGTGGGAGCAGCAGGAATGCCTCCTGGCTGGGCAGAGTGAGTGGGAGAGAGGTGCTGGGGAATGGGCCCAGGGGAGCGGCAGGGCAGGGCAGGGCACATCACATAGGGTGCTAGGAGGCCACTGAGTGGACTTGGTGTGCACTGCGAAGCTATTAGTGGGTTTGGGGAAGGAGTGATAAGTGACTGGTATTTAAAAGGATCACTCTGGCCACTGTTGCGAATGGATTGCTGGAGGGCCAAGGGCTGCAGTCAGGCATCCAGTTAAGAGGGAACTGCAGCAGTCTTCCCAGGGGATTTTTGCAGCTCAGACCAAGGTGGGAGCTATGAAGGTGCAAGAGGAAGCTGGGTTCTGAATTGAGGATTTGCTGACAAATTGAAAGTGGATGGAGAGAGAAAAGTCAAGGTCTTTGTCCTGAGCAATGGAAAGGCTGGAGTTGACATATACTGATACAGGAAGGCTGAGGTGGGCAGGAGCACCTTAGGAGAGGTCAGGAGTTTGGTTTTGAACATGCTAAGCTGGAGATGCCTGTTGGGCATCGGATGAGATACTGAGTAGTTCTGGGTAGAGCTCTTAGTAAGAGAAATTATTTGGGAGTTGGCAGCATGTAGATTTTATTTCAGGCCATGAGACTGGATGAGAACCACAGAGGAGCGAGTGTAGTGGGGAGACGGGGTCTGTGACCCTGAGGAGAGGAAGAGGAGTGGAGGGAGGCTGAGGAGAGCAGCCAGGGAAGGTGGAGAGCCCAGAGAGCGTAGGGTCCAGGAAGCCAAGTGAAGAGAGGGTCTAGAGGAGGAAGAAAGAGCAGTTGGATCAAATGCTGCACGTGAGTCACCTTGATAAGAACGGTGGATAAGATTTCTTTTTTTTTTTTTTTTTTTTTTTGCGGTACTGGGGGTTGAACTCAGGGGCATTCTACCTCTGAGCTATACCCCCAGCCCTATTTTTTTTATTCTTTATTTTGAAACCGAGTCTCACTAAGTTGCGGAGTGCCTCACTAGGTAGCTGAGGCTGGCCGCGAACCCGGATCCTCTGGTCTCAGCCTCCCGAATGCTGGGATTACAAGCGTGCGCCACCACGCCCGGCTCTAAGATTTCTGAAAAATAAAAATATATGCGTTGAGAAATGTTCATGTTTTTCTCAGTGTGAACTGTTGAAGGATGAGTTGTTAGCCAGCTTCTCAGGAAGGGTTCCCAGCCAGAGGGATTATTCCATATATCCTGTGGACCAGGATTATGAGAAAAGTACTAGCCTGAATTTCTACCTAGGTTTCTGGAGAGAAGAAAGCGACTCTAGAGCATCTTTAAGCAGGTGCTGGCGTGGGGCCGCCCCTCGCCTTGGCAAGAGGCTCACTGCCATGGCCTTAGGTCTGTAGTTACAGCAAATCATCCTTCCCAGGTCTGGCGGGGAACCCTCAAGAGGTCCCAGCCCTGGGCAGCCAGCCCCTTGCAGCTGCTTCCTTGTTCAGTAGGTGGTGCTCTTCTCCCTAAATTAGAACAAAAACTGGTCCCCTGCAAGGCTCTGGGGGAAATTATAATCCTAAAGATAGAGTGGCCACCCTCTACTTTGGAAATAGTTGCGTTTTAGGGTCAGGCAAATGCATTGCTCTGTAGACTCCCTGGTGCCCGGGTTGAATGCCACTCATAAGTAAAGGTGGCTTTTGTTCCTTCCCCTTCCTGTGTACAGCGTCTCAGAGAAGAAATGGAAGAAATCACACAGCAGCAGCTGGTGCATGACAAGTACTGCAAAGACCTCATGGGCTTCGGGACAAAACCTCGTCACATCACGCCCTTCACCAGTTTCCAGGCTGTGCAGCCCCAGCAGTCAAACGCCTTGGTGGGGCTGCTGGGGTACAGTTCTCACCAAGGCCTCATGGGCTTTGGGGCTTCTCCTAGCCCAGCTAAGTCCACCCTGGTGGAGAGCCGGTGTTGCAGAGACTTGATGGAAGAGAAATTTGATCAGGTAAACGGCGAGAGGTCTTGCCCTCTTCTCCCAGGCTCCACGCCTCGCTTTCCTCTGCCAACCCTTTCTCCTTCCTCTCTCAGGTGTGCCAGTGGGTGCTGAAGTGCAGGAATAGCAAGAACTCGCTGATCCAAATGACGATCCTTAATCTGTTGCCGCGCTTGGCTGCATTCCGACCTTCTGCCTTCACAGGTGAGGATGTCCACAGGGGACCTCGTTCCCCTCGGAGGGCGATCAAGCAGGGAAGAAGTGATTCCAAAACGTGGCTGCCGCTTCTCACCGGAAGCAGTGCCAACAGAGGGGCGAGTCTCTGATTTCTTTGCCTCGTGTCCAGTTTCAGTGGCATCTGGTTTTCTGTGAATGTCTGAGGTGGCAGATGCAGCATGATCAGGATGTACAAGCAGAGAGGCAGTTCTAGGAGCAGCAGATTCTCATGTGTGGAAGCCAACAAGTTCATGAGTTGACTGAAGAGAGACCAAAGGAAGGGCAGTTTCAGGTAGATACTATGCAGCAGCAGTCTGTGGGGCAGGGAGGGCTTGGTGACTGTCCTGCTTCTGTCTCCAAGGTGGTCACCAAATTGCCTCACCCCTCTCAGGAAGAAATGACTGAATGTTTCAGAGGCAGGTTCTACGGGTGCCAGATTATGGGCTCCCATATTTCTGATCTGCCCCCAGTGGACAGTGTGAATTCCTGGCTATGACATCTCCCCAACTCAGATAGTGCTTCCCTGTGAAGCCTTCCTGGATTGTCCATGATAGCCCTCAGCTTTGGCATCAGACCAGGATGAATCCTGCCTTGGTCCTTAGCTGTGAGGTTTTAGGTAGGTTGTTTCACCCTCCTGGGCCTCCACTTCCTGTCTTGTACAATTAGAATAACAATCCTTGTCTCGCAGATGAACAGCACGAGTGCCTGAGCACCTGCTGCAGTGCCTGGCACAGAGCTAGCCCCACAAATGGAAGCCATTATTACTACTGCTTCCTTGAGCTACCTAAGGTCGATTTGGGAAATAAGGTAGAGGTATACTTTGTAATACTCCCGTTGCCCGTTTATCTTTAATGTCCGCACTTTGTGTCCTGCTTGATGACTGTGAGACCTGATGTATATCTCTGTACTTCACTGTGGTGCACGTTGCCTGTACTGAGTGAGCTCTCAGGACCAAAAGAGCCAGGCGCGTAGGGGAAGGTCAGGCTGCCCTTTTGCAACCGATGTTCCCGAACACAGATTCATTTCACTCCACCCAGGCCAGATGAAACCTCGAAAAGTCTAGCCAGCGAGGTGTTAAGAATTACAGCGTTTTAGATAAGGACAAGACAATTAGTCACATAAAATCATTGATCCAGAGAAATGATAGAACATAAATCACCCATGGTTTTTCAGTTTCCCATTCTTCTTGCCTGGTACTCAGAAGCTCTTCTTTTCCTTAATGACCAGACTTGCTCCTGATCAGTAGAGCTTTAAATCATCTTGGGTTGAAAGTCTACATCAAAAGAAACTAATAACTAGGCCAAATTGATCAAAGTCTGGCATAGTGTAGAAGCAGTTACCCCGGTACATTCAGAAGGCCATCTAGCAGCAGGAGACAAAGACTCAGGGGGCCCCCGGGCTTATTCTTTTGATGTGGGTTTGTTTTATTAAGTAATATACTAAACCATGTAAGTAAAATTCAGTCTGGGCAGCTCTCAGCAGTGCATACCTCCTTGTGGAAGTGCCACTGGTTTACAGCATACATTTTAGAAGTCACTGCTGGAATTTTCCTGTGGTATAACCTGTAGGAATATTGAAAGTAATCCCCTTAAGACCAGGTTCGAAGCCGGGCGTGGTGGCGCACGCTTGTAATCCCAGCATTCGGGAGGCTGAGACCGGAGGATCCGGGTTCGCGGCCAGCCTCAGCTACCTAGTGAGGCACTCCGCAACTTAGTGAGACTCGGTTTCAAAATAAAAAATAAAAATAGGGCTGGGGGTGTAGCTCGGAGGTAGAATGCCGCTGAGTTCTCTCCCCAGTACCGCAAAAAAAAAAAAAAAAAAGACCAGGTTCGAATCTCTTCAATGCCAGATTCCTAAACTCTTGGGATGCTTAATCTGAGAAAGGAAATTACACTCTTGATTTAAGCTCATTTCCCGCTGAAATGCTACCCCCATAGGTAAAGGGCTAGTTCCCCTTGTCAGTTTGGTCTAATTTTAGGGTTTTATCACCTTGGTCTTTCTGTTTTCAAGTCTCAGCATGCTTCCTTGACAGCTGACCACAAGAGCTGCGGCAGAAGACATTTCTTGTTAGAGAAAATCCAGAGATGTATACGCGTTTTTCTGGTTCACTAAGTGGGGTTCTGGTAGCTCTTTTTGTGGTGCTGGGGATGGAACTCAGGGGCATTCTAGGTCCAAGCTACACCCCCAGCCCTATTTTTTATTCTTTATTTTGAAACAGGGTCTCACTAAATTGCGGAGGGCCTCACTAAGTAGCTGAGGCTGGCCATGAACCCGGATCCTCCGGTCTCAGCCTCCCAAGTACTGGGATTACAAGCGTGCGCCACCATGCCCGGCTTCTGGTAGCTCTTAATACCTGTGCCTTCCTAATAGCTATGTGGTCTGGCCTTCTCTGCTATCATTTATGTGCTCCTGGAGCTCAGACTCAGGGCTAGCATCACTGAGGGAGAAGAAACAGAAGAGGCAAGAACCAGGAAACTCCAGCCTTCAGAGGAGAAACAGCACTGTAACTTGATTTATTGAAGAATTGCCTACCCTTGCACATTGGCTTGTATAAACTTAAGGAAAATATACATGTGACTTCCCAGAATTGCAGATTAAATCTTATTAAGTATAACTGTAACAAAAATCTCTAAGTGATAGCAAAGTGATTTCTAGGCTTAAGTTGAATGGAATGGCCTGTTGAATATTCAGTATTTCTTTAAATTTTATTATAATGTAAAATAGTTTAGGTGTCCTCTTTGTTTTCAAACAAGGTTTGACATATATTTCCTTTTCTTTCTCTTCTGTGCGTGTGTGTTTGTTTTTACTGGGGATTGAGTCCAGAGGCATTCTACCTCTGAGCTGTATGAAACAGGGTCTTGCTAGGTTGATGAGAGTCTCACTACTTGCTGAGGCTGAAACCTGCAATCCTCCTGTCTCAGCCTCCCAAGTACGGGGATTACAAGCATGTGCCACCACACCTGCATATATTTCTTTTTCTAACATACATTTTTTAAATAGAGCATGTAATCTGTCCCTCAAAACAGAGTACTAATGTAATTAATTGTGTGATACTATTTTGGATACAATGTATATATTTTTTTAATTAAAAGGAAAGCATCTTATTTTTCTACTATTTCCAAAAGATGTGTCTAAGGGGTGTTTATCAAACATAAGACATCCTCTAAAGTATGTTCTCTAAATTTTTTTTCCCCCTTGATTACATTGTTGGGGATTAAACCCAGGGTTCCTAGGCAAGTGCTCTACCACTGAGCTACATTCCTAGCCCTCTAAATGCTTAACATCTTTCCAATAGGCTTTCCTAATTTATTGTGTGTGTGTGTGTGTGTGTGTGTGTGTGTGTGTGTGTGTGTGTGTGTATGTTTTTTGCTGGGGATTGAACCTAGGGGCATTCTACCTCCAAGCTACACCCCCAGGCCTATTTTATTTTTTTTTATTTGGAAATAGTTTTGCTAAATTGCTGAGGCTATCCTCGAACCTGTGATCCTTCTGTCTCAGTCTCCCAAGTACTAGAATTACAGGCGTGCACCACCCTGCCGGGCTCCTAATTTATTCTCAAACTTCAGGACTCTGTGGGAACTCTGACCTTGAACCATCTACTTTGTCTTTTCTGTGCTCAGACACCCAGTACCTCCAAGACACCATGAACCATGTCCTGAGCTGTGTCAGGAAGGAGAAGGAACGCACCGCAGCCTTCCAGGCCCTGGGGCTGCTTTCTGTGGCTGTGAGATCCGAGTTTAAGGTCTACTTGCCTCGTGTGCTGGACATCATCCGAGCAGCCCTACCCCCTAAGGACTTTGCCCACAAGTAAGCATCTCAGTTCTGATTTCACCTTCCACTCCAGTAGTAGGAGAGCAGGGATGCTCCACCCCAGTCCCATAGCGCTTCAGCCCATTCCATGCGTGACGACTCCGTGGGATAGCAGGTTGTATGGAGACCAGCCCTTTCTAGCTGAGTTCTAGCCTTTTCCAAGTGAAATGACATTTCTGTAAATATTTGAGGAAGTTGAATCCCCTGAGAACATGTTACATACCATTTTCTGCTTTACTGTTTATGAGTAATCTTCTAGTTTGATCTTTTCTCTGGCACTTGGGTCTTATTTTGATATAACTACAGCAAAGAATCTTACTCGAACTGAAGGGTTCTAACAGGGTACCTTTTTCCGTATTATTGAAATTGAATAGGTTATTCCATCACTTTCAACTTCCCAGTGCATAAAATACAAGAAAAACCTTTAGCACCCTGTAAGATTGAGAGACCAGGATCTCTTGGCTAAGGCTAGGAGACAGTGTTAATAGATGGTGTCTCTGTTTTTCCCTGTGTAATTAGCAAGGATCGCTCTGGTGAATTAATGAGCTCTCCTCGTTCCCAAGCCCAGCATTCATATCACACGGGGAAGAATTTCTTTCCGTATGATGGCCATGTACTACCCTCTGGTCCCTGAACACATTGTTCAGTTTGCTTCCTAACTCAGTACCTTGATCACCCATAGGGTGCCTCTGTGTGAATTCAGAAGAGGGACCCCTTCCTTAAGACACATTACTGCCATCTGCTGGATTGTCATTTTAAACATACAAATCCACAGTGACTACAAGGTGGATGTGGTGACAGCCCTAGAATTATGCAGTAGACAACCTACACACGCACATGTTGTGGTCCTGCACGAGTAGCCTGCCCTCCTTGTCCCAAGTGATTTCGAGGTGGGGTGTCACAGAATACCATTATGTCTTAACTAGCCACTGTGTTCTCTGCAGGAGGCAGAAGGCAATGCAGGTGGATGCCACAGTGTTCACGTGCATCAGCATGCTGGCGCGAGCAATGGGGCCAGGCATCCAGCAGGACATCAAGGAGCTGCTGGAGCCCATGCTGGCTGTGGGACTGAGGTGGGTGTCAGAAGCCTGAGCCCATCCTGCCTTCGTAGTGCGCTGCTTGGCTCACAGTATTGGGACTGTGTTAGAAGAGTGGGGCATGGTTGTTTGCACGTTAATTTCATTAAGGATAGCCAGACTAAATACAGGCTAGTCTGAATCCTAGATTTATCACTAGCCAGTTATGCAATCTCGAGTAAATTAATTAACCTCTCTGAGCCTCCGCTTTCTCATCCAAAAAGTAGATGCAATAGCAGTTCCTGTTACATAGGTTATTTGTAGGGATTAAGTGAAAGAGTTTATGAAACACTCTTAGCACGGAACCTGGCATACAGGAAGTCTCAATAAATGTTTGCAGCTATTGTTCATGTTACTGGGCAAATTGGCTAAGCTCCATATAAAATAGGATGGTCCTCTTGCTCGTCTTCCCAGTTTGTTTATTGAGACTTGGACTTCTATAGTGGCTGAATTATATTAAGATGTTCTCCTGTGGTAAAAACCAGAAACCTGTAGAATGTGAAATCTGAGACCAGGCCAAGAAAGTTCAGCACACGTACTCTGTTTTATAGTATCCTTTCTTCTGTAGAGACCAAGCGGTGATGGCCTGATCCCCTTGCTGGGCAAGAAGGGTGGTTCTTACAAAGGACAAATAGGAGGCCATGCTCCTGGCCCCTTAGGTGACTGGTTTCCTTCCCCTCAGCCCTGCCCTCACCGCCGTGCTCTACGACCTGAGCCGCCAGATTCCGCAGCTGAAGAAGGACATCCAGGATGGGCTGTTGAAGATGCTGTCCCTGGTTCTCATGCACAAGCCCCTGCGGCACCCAGGCATGCCCAAGGGCCTGGCCCATCAGTTGGCCTCTCCTGGCCTCACCACCCTCCCTGAGGCCAGTGACGTGGGCAGCATCACTCTGGCCCTCCGAACCCTTGGCAGCTTTGAATTTGAAGGTGAGAAATTACCGTGGCTCTTGTCAAGATAGTGAGTAATATTGGGAACTTGAGAAAGGGGCGGGGCTACCTACAATTCTTGGCTCTTGCCAGGGTCCTCCAGACAGGGTGCTGGCTCTATAGCAGCTCTTTCTTCCCAGGCTTTCCGTGTGTCACCAATGCCTACTGTTTGCTTTGTCCTGTACTGGTTTAGGGAACAGATGATGTTCATGGAAAGTGTTCATTGGTCCAAAGAAATAATGCTTCAGAGATGCATAAGTCAGTTGGATATCCCTCATCTTCCCGCTTCCCTACAGCTAAGGTGGTATTTATGCTTGGAAATGTTTAAGCAGGGGCTTTGGGGTGCTTCCAGCCCTGTGCTGGTATAATTTCTAAGAATGCTCTACTGGATAGTTCAGTTTGGAATTCTCAGCTGTAGATAAACCCACATTAATACCCAAGAGAGATGTATTTCAGGAGAAGTGGATACTTTTGAAACTTAAGGTTGTATAGGTAAGGTTGGTCAAGACTACAGGCAAACAAGTACAAAAAGCCTCAACCTGCTGCCTGGAGATGTAGAGCCCACTGGGGTTTCCCCATTGCACTTCCTCTGCATACGTTGATTAATACCAACTAACTTTGTATGTGTGTGTGTGTGTGTGTGTGTGTGTGTGTGTGTGTGTGTGTGTGGTACTGGGGATTGAACCCAGGGGCATTCTACCTCTGAGCTATACTCCCAGCCCTATATTTTTTTTATTCTTTATGTTGAAATATGGTCTCACTAAGCTGTGGAGGGCCTCACTAAGTAGCTGAGGCTGGCTGCGAACCTTCGATCCTCCTGTCTCAGCCTCCCAAGTACTGGGATTACAAGCGTGCGCCACCACTCCCAGCTTGTAACTTATTTTTGATGAATGGAAAGTAGCTATGTTTAAACCCAGCCTACATCAGACTCTCTTTTTAGTATTGAAATCTGGGAACTAAAATAGACAAGGTAAACTTGATTAAGAATTATTTTACAGGCTAGGTGTGGTGGCGCACGCTTGTAATCCCAGTACTTGGAAGGCTGAGACAGGAGGATCCGGGTTTGTGGCCAGCCTCAGCTACTTAGTGAGGCCCTCCGCAATTTAGTGAGACCCTGTTTCAAAATAAAGAATAAAAAATAGGACTGGGTGGTGTAGCTCAGAGGTAGAATGCCCCTGGGTTCAATCCCCAGTACCGCAAAAAGAAAAAAATAATAATAATTATTTTACCGTCTGGGAATGGAAGAGTCTAGGTCAGAATAAAACTTTTATTCTTTGAAAGGAGTGTAGAAAAGGTTGTGGGGGGGGCACCTTTCTTTTGTCTCCCTGCCCCTTCACCACCCTCTTCTGCCTTTCTGTTACCCGAAGGCCCATGTGATCCCTTTAAGAGAACTTCTGAGTCAATATCTTGTTGATCAATACCTGTTCAACATGAAATGAGTAGTCACACGATGGAAATGCAGCTAGCAAACTGTAGACACACCTGTCCAAAGCAGCGGGGTTTATCCTGTTTTCTCTCTGCCTTTGTATCCAGGCCACTCTCTGACCCAGTTTGTCCGCCACTGTGCGGATCATTTCCTGAACAGCGAGCACAAGGAGATCCGCATGGAAGCTGCGCGCACCTGCTCCCGCCTGCTCACGCCCTCCATCCACCTCATCAGCGGCCACGCGCACGTGGTTAGCCAGACCGCAGTGCAGGTGGTGGCAGATGTGCTCAGCAAGCTGCTGGTGGTTGGGATAACCGATCCTGGTAAAGTTTGTGGCCAGAAGCAGTGGTGTGGGGGAGGGTTAGGAGTTTGGAGCAGCTGCCAGTTTTGTTACGTGACCTCTTGAGAGCTCTTTAGCCTGGGCAAGGTGACGTTCAGCTATTTCTCTACCAAGGCGTTAGGTTTGGCTGCTCCAGTCTGCTGGGGTAGTAAGATGGTCTTTAATTCTTTTACCTTTACCCCTGTGAGCAGAGAAAGGAATGATAGAAGGTTAGATAAGAGAAATCTAGAGTATCTGGAGTCCTCCCACTAGGGTAAAGGCGGTGGGTGGAAGAGCTGGGAAAGGCTGGAGGATGGGCTCACATCACGAGAGGGGATCAAAGGCCTAATCACTCTTGCAGACCCTGACATTCGCTACTGCGTCTTGGCATCCCTGGATGAGCGCTTTGATGCACACCTCGCCCAGGCAGAGAATTTGCAGGCCCTGTTTGTGGCCCTAAATGACCAAGTGTTTGAGATCCGAGAGCTGGCCATCTGCACTGTGGGCCGACTCAGTAGCATGAACCCGGCCTTCGTCATGCCTTTCCTGCGCAAGATGCTCATCCAGGTAACAGGGCGACTACAAACCCCCAGGCAGTGGGGAAAGGACTTCCACTGGGGGAGCTGCTTGGGGAAGGAGCGTTGAGGACAAGGAAGGGGGAGAAAGACTGAGGTACCTGGTAAAGCCACCTTTGGCTCCAGGGATCCATGTGTTCCTCAGCTTTATGATTACTGTTCTAGGGCTTCTCGCCCCATGAGCCTCTTTGTCAGTGTGACTCCGGGGTGCTTCTTAGTCCCAGGCGAATCTCACGCAGCTTTGTTCCTGGCAAGTCACCAGCGGTCCCCTTTCTTGCCCTTTTCCTATACTTGCTCAGTCTGCTGCAGGTGTGTCGTCTTTTGGCACCTGCCTGTCCTCTCCTGCTTTTCTGCTGATGCCAGGTCAAGTACAGAAATCACTGGGTTTTTTTGTTTTGTTTTTGCAGTACTGGGGATTGAACCTCTGAGCTACACCCCCAGTCCTATTTTTATTCTTTATTTTGAAACAGGTTCTCATTAAGTTGTGGAGGGCCTCACTAAGTAGCTGAGGCTGGCCACCAACCTGGATCCTCCAGTCTCAGCCTCCCAAGTACTGGGATTACAAGCGTGCACCACCAGGCTCAGCTTGAAGTCATTGTTTATTAAAAAAAATAATACATAGTTCCCACACTTTTTCAGTAGTCATTGCCCTTGGTCTGGGGTCCGTGGCTTTCATTGGTAAAGAAGATGCCATACTACACTGCTTGGACTGTAGCTTAAAGGAGATTCAGGTTGGCATTACTACTAGATCTCTAGAATTTCAGTTCCTGCTGAAACCTGTTTGATTTTTGTCTTCACCTACCCAAGTAACTTCTGGCCTCTTTGTGTTCAGTGTCTGCTCCAGTCCTTTCGGCCTCAAATTATTTATTTATTTTTGTGGTACTGGAGATCGAACCCAAGAGCATTCTAACTCCAAGCTACACCCTCAGCCCTATTTTGTTTTTTGTTTGGAAACAGACTCTTACAGAATTGCTGAGAGCCTTGCTAAGTTGCTGAGGCTGACTGTTAAACTGTGATCATCCTGTCTCAGCCTCCCAAGTGCTAGGATTACAGGTATGCACCACCATGGCTGGCTGCCTCAATCTATTTCCATTTACGTTTTCTGGGTGTGGGGGTCAGCCAGTCATTTCCCCCACCCCTACCTCCACCCTGTCCCCAACTCACTCTGCTTCCTGACCCCAACCTCCAGGGCTTTTTTTTTTTTTTAATATACACTTCTCATAACATATAAATAACTTAAACAGAAAAGCATTAATATCTGTAAGTCACTCCAGGATAATGTCATTTATCCACAATTTATTATAGTTAAAAGTGGCTAGAGCCTGGAACAGTGACACATGCCTGTAATCCTAGTACTTGGGAGGCTGAGGCAGGAGGATCATATATTCAAAGCCAGTCTCAGCAAGTTAGTGAGGCTCTCAGCAACCTAGCAAGACCTTGTTTCCAAATAAATAAAATTGGGCTGGGTGGGGGAGTGTAGCTCGGAGGTAGAATGCCTCTGGGTTCAATCTCTAGTGCTACAAACAAACAGTGGTTATATCATCAAACAACAAATTAGAAAATTATGTTTATGTTGGCACTTTTGTTTTTAGCCTAATGATTTATTCCTTTAACTGTTGGCCCATATTAGGAAAAGCCTATCATTTTAAGTCTTTTTAGGATACCTAAGGCTTTGAAAAGAATATATATATATTCAATCTCATCATTGAGCCTATCAGCTCGAATTGTGCTAATAAGTAAGTTTGGAAAGGGTTTAGAGAGATTTCTCTCTCCCTATCCCTCCCCCCTTGTTTTTTTCTATACTAGAAATTGAACCCAGGGCCTTGCACATACTGGGCAAGTGCTCTACCACTGAACTACAGTGCCAACCCTTTTGATTTTGATTTTGATTCGGGGTCTTGCTAAATTGCAAGGCTGGCCTTGAATGTGGAGTCTTCTTGCCTCCACCTCTTAAGACACTGAGATTACAGGTGTGCACTACTACCCAGCTTTGAAATACCTCTTTATGAGAATATCAGTATGTTGTTCATTCAAACAAGATTTTTTGAGCACTTACTATGTTCCAAGGACTCCTGGGTGCTAGAAATATATTAATGAACAAAGCAGACATTGTTCCTGTCCTCTCGAAGCTGACATTCAGCTCTTAGGCCATCTCATTTTTCTGATTTGGAGCATGTGAAGATCCATTGAATGATTTGCCATGTCATGAATTTAGCCCTTGAAACCACAAAAACGTTTTTTAAGATTTTTTTTTAAACTTCGATATAAATTTTCCCAAATTGTACATGTTTTTGCATTGGTAAAGGCTTTGGCTGTTTCTCGGGGTCTTGGTCGCCAGGTGGGCGTCGGTCATTGTTGTCAGCGTGCAGCAAAGCTCCTGGGCTCTGGTCTGGCCTGCACTGCTCCCTGGGGCTCTTGCAGCCAGCCTTCTCTTTTTGCTGCTGTGGGTCTGTTCTTGGTATCTCTCCATCTCTTTTCACTGCTGTTTGTTGTGACTGGGGAAAAAAGGCTCTCAAGGGGATACAGAAAATCAGGGGTATCATCAGTAACCTAAGACAAATGATTACATTGTGTCTTCTTACTCTGTTTAGCTGAGTTAACCTGTTCTTTATGATGTTCACTTTCCTTGCTGCTCAGAGGTTTCCTTCTGACAACTTCAGCTATCCACAAGTCAGTTTCTATCAAGTCATCTATGCCTGTATCACTACGAGTGATGCACCGGTGTTTTAAGCACATTAGAACAAACATGTTATTTCTGTTCAATCCTGTTGATATAATCCCTAACTCTGTTTTTATCTAGATGTGCCCCAAAGAGCTGTCAGCATTTTTTTTTAGCTTCATAAGTGTGCTGACTTCTTTGATTCCTTTGTTATTATTTATACTGATTTGCTCTCTGGACAAAGATTTTTTATCCCAGGGAGCCCTCCCTCCATTTCTCGTTTCTGCAAACCCTAATTACAGCTCTCTGTGGCTGTGCTGCACAGTTAAAGGCCATGCTCTCAAGAAGACCATGGAGCCTCAGGGTGCTGTAATAGGAGGAGAAGGGGCTGCAGTCACACTTTCTTTTTCAGTCACAGCTGTATCCACAGCTGTCGTTAGCTGTGGAAATGTCCTTTGCTTGTTGAGTACTTAGCAGTGACTTAATCTACCACAGAGGTTGGCTTCCTTCCCCTGCTTCCCTACCTCATGTTGATGCACAGTTCCTCTCTGAAATGTCCTGTGCCACAGTGAGCCTTTCTTTCCTACAGATTTTGACAGAGCTGGAGCACAGTGGCATTGGAAGAATTAAAGAGCAGAGTGCCCGCATGCTGGGGCACCTGGTCTCTAATGCCCCTCGACTGATCCGTCCCTACATGGAGCCTATTCTCAAGGTAATGATGGTCAGGCTGCACTTCACCTCCTGATGTCTTATCTCAGTGTGGTTAGGAGACGGGAGTGTTTCAGTGCTCATTGATATGTTGAGTGAAGTCAGTCACTTCTATGATCCCAGGCTTGGGGACAAGGGCCACATCAAGCACCTTCAGGTAGAGAATACCAAGAAACTCAGCAGTTGCAGAAAAATGCTCTTCTGGTAAGAGATAAGATATGATGCTTCAGCAAATCATCAAATGTGTTTGGAGAGGAGAAGTAGGTAGGCGACAGCATAAAATAAGTGCCCCCTGAAAAGGAAGGAAAATGAGCTTTAAAATCCACCCCTCAAATCTGCACACATTAGAATCCTGAAATTTTTATAGCACGTGCATCTGGATAGATGAACACAGATGTAATTGAGAGGAGACATGGAGAATGTCTTGAAATGAGGGTGCCTCCCTGTTCTCAGATGTTTACTCAGTATGGAGAAAAGCTTGGGAATTCACACTCCAGAGAAATCCTGGGTTCATAATGCCTAAAAGTAGTTTACTTATGGCTGAGACGGTCTCTTGAGTGAATTCCACTTGTGTAAAAGAAAAGTTTCTATTAGATTCTAATCTGTATTCATTTTCTCACACCTTCTTTCCATAGGCTTTAATTTTGAAACTGAAAGATCCAGACCCTGATCCAAACCCAGGTGTGATCAATAATGTCTTGGCCACAATAGGAGAATTGGCTCAGGTAAGGTACAACTACTTTTTCCATAGTGTGAAAAGAAGCTCTTTAATCTCTGAGGAAATCAAAATACTGTTTTGTTTTGTTTTTCTTCCTCCTCTGCTAAGCTTTGAACCCAGGGGCACTTTACCACTAGCTATATCCTTAGTCCTTATTTTTAATTCTTATTTTTTTGTGGTACTAGAGATTAAAACCAGGGGCATTTTTATCTCTGAGCTACATCCCCAGCCCTATTTTATTTTTGTTTTGGAACAGGGTCTCCCCAAATTGCTGAGAGCCTCAGTATGTTGCTGAGGCTGGTCTCAAACTTGTGATCCTCCTGCCACAGCCTCCCTACTTGCTAGGATTGCAGGTGAGCACCACTTTACCAGGCTTCAAAACACTTCTTAATGCTGTAATTTCTAATCCTTTCTGCCACCTTCTTTTTCATTCTGCAGGTTAGTGGTCTAGAAATGAGGAAATGGGTGGATGAGCTTTTTATTATCATCATGGACATGCTTCAGGATTCCTCTCTGTTGGCCAAAAGGCAGGTGAGGACCACTGCTTCCTGACTGAGCAGGGAGGACTCTTGGGGCCAGGATCTTGTTTCTCTTTGTCCACCTCACTGTCCCCAGCCAGTGCCTGGCACAGAGTTTGACATATAGTAGATGCTTAACGGAATTTGTTGAATGAGTTAAAAGAAGGAAATCTTGGGCCTGGAATTAGCTGTCATCCTGACCCTTTCAGTAAGTATCTTGGCTGTGCAGTGCTATTTCCTCTATATCAAGGGAAAGTCAGATCAGTTACCAGAGCCTCAGCTGCTGGTGGGAAAAAGAAACCCATGGCCACAGCCACGAGGGCAGACCACTTCAGCTCATTCTCCCCTGTCATTTGTGGTAATTATACTAGACTAGAGTTAAGGCCAATCTTAATTTCCTTTTGAGTCTCCTGTTGGTCACTTGGGATATGAAATAGCTTTATATTTCCTTTGAGAAAGGTGAGAGTATTCTTTGTCTTTTGATCCAGTGATTGTTGTAGGTTTGTACTTGATCAGCCTTGTTTTTATGCCCTAATTCTCAAGATTTCTGTTCATGGTAGTGTCTTTCCTGGGAACTCCTTATAACAGCTTCTGGCAATCCTGATACAATGAGTACAACTCTGGTTTGTTTTCTCTCATTCTGGCTCAACAAACCGTGTGATCTTCTGCCCACCTAGGTGGCTCTGTGGACCCTGGGGCAGTTGGTGGCCAGCACCGGCTATGTGGTAGAGCCCTACAGGAAGTACCCCACCTTGCTTGAGGTGCTGCTGAATTTTCTGAAGACTGAGCAGAACCAGGGCACACGGAGAGAGGTAGGGACGTGGGAACTTGGCCTTCAGAGACTTTGCTAGGACAACGAGAGAGGGAAGGTTGTGGAATCAGTGTGCTCTACGTGACCCGACTGTCTGTGCTTCATTCTGTTCATGTGCCTGGTCATCGGAGTATGAACTGGGGACCACGAAAGCTGATTTTGTAATGAATGTCTTCTTTTTCCTCCCCATTCCCACACAGGCTATCCGTGTCTTGGGCCTCTTAGGGGCGTTGGATCCCTACAAGCACAAAGTAAACATCGGCATGATTGACCAGTCCCGGGACGCTTCAGCTGTCAGCCTGTCAGAATCCAAGTCAAGTCAGGATTCCTGTAAGTGGGAGGAGCCGTGAGAGACGTACCAAGTTCTTACCCTGAAAGCCCTTACTGGCCATGCTTTGCAAAGGTCTTGGGCCAGATCACTGAAATTATAGGCTGTTGGCTGAATGAAAAGGTCACAGTTTCCTCTTGAATTCTACCAGGAATGCTACTCTTAGGGTGGCCAGAATCGCCACATCTGACCAGATTCTTTGGTCAGTGATAAACAGGCTTAACCAGGTCAAGTCTGTGCTTGTTTTTGGTGCCAGTGAGAGAGAGAGGAATTATCACATCATTGCTTCTGTTCATCTCTTGCTCTTTGTTAGTATCCTTTGAGGTTCTTTAGTGTCATAGCTCCCAAGGAGGAAAAGGATAGACTTTATTCTCCCTTTTTTAATTGATAAATCAGAGGCAAGGCTTGAGGAAAAGAAAAACTAGTAGCAATCAGAAATCCAGGCCCTAGCTCGGCAGAGTGTCACATGCCTATAATCCCATTACTTGGGAGGCTGAGACAGAAGGATTGCAGACTCAAGGCCAACCTCAACAACTTAATGAGACCCTGTTTCAAAATTTAAAAATAACATAGACCTGGAAATGTAACTCAGAGGTAGAATGCCCCTGGGTTGAATCCCCAATACCTCCCCTCCTCCCCCCGCAAAAAAAGAAAAGAAAAGAAATCTAAGTACTTTTATCCCTCTAGGGTCTGGCCCTAGTTCCTCATTGCCTTTGATAAATAGTCTGAGAGAATGGGAAAGGGGGTGGAATGCAGGAGAGTTTTCTAGACTTGACCCACTATCCACCGGGGCAGGCCTATTTCTGCATATAAAGTTTCAACAATGACTGTCTCAACCATCCCAGCAGAATGTTATTTTCCAAAAATAAAAGTTTATTTCTAGGCTGGGATCCTATCATTTCCAGTTCCTTTTTCCTTCTGGTAGTAGAGAAGCATACCTTTTGTGTCATCCTGCCCGACCATGGTCATCAAGAGCAGAGCCCGAGCCGTGTCCTCCCAGGGTTCTTCCTTCCTCAACAGCACCAGTCAGCCGGTCTCTTGACCTGTTCTACTTCTTACCCACCTCGCCGCGTGTTAATACCCTGCACAGAGCCCTTGAGATCCTTGTTGTTCAGGGCAGGGAGCGTTTGCCTGCTCACTTGTCTGAATTCTCTAGTGGGATCAGGCAGCTGTAGAACAGATGTTTCCTTAATTTAATTCCCTTTACTTTCATTTGGAGGAGTAATTATTTTTATTGATAGTTTTAGCTACGAAGTGGTGGAACTATAATAGTAAAAAGCTAAGTTAAACATAGCAATTTAAAGAAAAGCCATCATGTACTGTTTTAGGCTATGGTGGTTTGGGTAATAGAAAAGCCAAAATCTGCTTAGTCCCTGGCAGCGGGCCTATTCATCAGTTTCTAATAGACCCCGTATTCCCAGTGGTGTTGAAACATACCAGAGAAAACGATAGGAATGCTAATAATGTCTTTGAGGAGATTTTAGTTTGCTATTAACCATGCTGTGCCTAAAGTCAGAGTCACGTCACCAATAGCTTATGCCTCTCTGTCATTTTGTCCTAGCTGACTACAGCACCAGTGAAATGCTGGTCAACATGGGAAACCTCCCTCTGGATGAGTTCTACCCAGCCGTGTCCATGGTGGCCCTGATGCGGATCTTCCGAGACCAGTCCCTCTCTCACCATCACACCATGGTTGTCCAGGCCATCACCTTCATCTTCAAGTCCCTGGGGCTCAAGTGTGTGCAGTTCCTGCCCCAGGTCATGCCCACGTTCTTAAATGTCATTCGAGTCTGCGATGGGGCCATCCGAGAAGTAAGTACATTAAGCACAGGTCCTCGCTGCCCTCTGCTCCATGCCACACATGCGCAGAAAGTCTTCTGTGCCTCCGCCTGCTCATGCTTCACTCTGCTCGCTGCTGAGCCCGGTGCCTTCCCGGCCCCTAACTTATAGCACCTGCGTGTACAGTTGGCGCAGCCCAATTTCCTGGCTTTTCCTCTCAGGATAGCTAAGAGGGACAGTATTGTTATTTTCAGTAATCTGGAGTTCAGTCCAATCAGAATGTTCTGTGGTCTGGACTTTTGGTTGCTTCCTCACAAATAGATTTAAGTCTCATATTTTGAGTGAAAATACTACATAGGTGAAATCCTTTTCTTCTTACTGGCTCTCATAATGTCAATTTGTCCCATTATTATTGATCCTATGTTTGAGCAGATCGTTCCATTGAAGAGTCACCTTTTTTTCTTTGTCATTAATCATTAATCTGGGGTCACACTTTGATATGACGTAGCCATGCTGTTCCTCAGCTACCTCTACCCAGTTTTACTGTTCATTGAAAATCCTTGATTAAATCAGTCACTGGCCTCTGGTGGTTGCAAAATCATGACTTTCTATTTCTACCATCCTTTCTATTTTATTAGCTAGCATTTTTCTATAAGGAGGATGTTTTCCCTTTTTTCCCCTTTTTCTCCCTCTCATTTTCTCTTTTCTTTCTCTTAACCACAGACTGTGCAAGTGATTACTATACAATACCATTACCAACAAGAAACCTATTAGTTGTTTGGTTTTTTTTCTCTGTGTATGTATGTGTGTGGTGCTAGGGATTGAACCCAGGGGCATTCTACTTCTACACCCAGCCCTTTTTTTTTTTTAATATTTGAAAACAAGGTCTCATTAGATTGCTGAGAGCCTCAGTAAACTGCTGAAGCTGGCTTGAAACCTGCGATCCTCCTGTCTCAGCCTCCCAAGTACTGGAATTATTAAAGATGTGTGCCACCAGATCTAGCTTATAGTTAGTATTTTTAAAGTTTTAATCTGTTAAATTCAGTGTGGCTTTGCAGTTCCTGCTGTTCTTAGATTATACTCTACTAGTAAAGAGTGTAGAGAGTACTGTGCTTACAGGGTTCTTGAATTATTTTTCCCTCTGATTGTATTATCAACTTGATTTATGTTTAGAGGAGATCATATCTTTGTAGAAATTCTATTTTCTAACTTTGTGTCTGGAATATAAAAGTGCTTTTGTATTTTCTCTGTGTTGCCCAGGCTGGTTTGGAACTCATGGATTCAAGCAATTCTCCCTCAGTTTCCACAAAGATTTCATTCATTCATTCATTTACTAATTAATTTATTTATATTTGTGGTGCTGGGAATTGAACCCAGGGACGTTCTACCTCCGAGCTACACCCCCAAACCAATTTTATTTGGAAACGGGCACCTGCTAAGTTGCTGAGAGCCTGGCTAAGTTGCTGAGGCTGGCTGTGAACCTGCGATCCTCCTGTTTCAGCTTCCCAAGTACTGGGATCACAAGAGTGTGCCACCAGGCTCTGCTTCCCTTTATTTTTATATATTATATTTACAGCTGTCAACCTCATTGGATTCTTTTTTTTTTTTTTTTTT
>PVLC010026474.1:0-22818 GCA_004027655.1 Graphiurus murinus | reverse complement strand
CACAGATCAGTGTGACTACAAACAGTTCTACATCCACCTGGGCCAACTCTTGAATCTCTTCTTCCATTTCTGGACTTGGTTTGTTATTTTCTACTCCTTTTTGTTTGTAGTGTGTTATTACTAAGTATTTGAAGTGCTCTAAATATATAGAATTTGTGTGTTGTCTAACACACTTGTTTGACCTAAATTGTTAGATGTGCTGTGTGAAATGTATTGTTTAATGCTCATTCATTGCTAATTGACTTTGGCAAAGCAGCATCCAAACTTAGCTTAACTTAGACGATTTCCTGATAAATTCCTGCATGCTATAACGTTTGAGTATTGAATGAACTTTGTGGCATTGTGGAAAGACAAACTGTGTGTGACGTGACTCATTGTTCTTAGGACCTTGTGGCTCCATTGCGCTTAATAATGATGGCACCCATGATGTTGGTAAAAAAGAAGACTGAGAGTGTGGAGATGAAACAGTGAAAATTAGGGCTTCAAACTGGAAACCTAAGTGTCAAATTGTGCTCGCAGATGGACTGAGTTTCAATGACCCAGTATTACAAAAATAAGTTTAAATGAATATTTAATGATTAGTAGTTTTAGACATTTTTTTAAAAGTCTTCATTTTGACTTTCCATCTTCACTTTTGGTTTTTCCTTAGAGCAACAGATGGTTTCACCCACATTACTTTACAGAAGCAACTTTCTGGTTTCAGCAGTAGCTGCTGCTTTGTGTTGGTTCTTGTCTTTGCCACAATTCCCATTACTCCCTTTTACATCCACAGTAATCATTACACACAGCCGATTTTTTTAATACAAAAAAAAAATTGTTCTCTGCTCCCATGTCAAAAACACAGGTATGAAAATTCAAGAAGGACCAAGAGTACTTGTGGGGGCCCAGAGGGAGTACAGGCTGGTGGTGTGGATGGGACCTTGACCATGAAGCTGCAGATGAGCTCACGTCCAGCACAGCTGCAATTGTGTAAGGTATGACTAGGCAAAACACAATGAGCATGCGCTCGGTGTGCTGACTTCGGCATATGCAATATATGCATGTGTACATTCACACCAAGGATTTAGGAGGTATGCGCTTGTCCACGCTGACATGGACATGTGCCATTTTGCTGGAACCCCATATAAGGGATGCCCAAGAATAAAGTTGCTGTTAGTTTGCCTCCAGATGGTGGCTCCGTCTGCCTCCTTCATCCTGGGGATCTCACCGCCTGCAACCGCAGCTGGCCCCTGACAGAGCCTAACTAGTATCTCTTTCAAAACAAATGGAAGGGAGGAAGGGAGAGAAAGGGTATGTATGGGAAAGGAAACAGATCAAATAATGTTATATGCATGTGTGAATGTATCACTATAATTCTTCTATCATGTACAATTATAATGTACCAATAAAAAAATAACACCACCATCAAAAAAAAAATGGGAATGAGCATATAGGTGCCAGGGAGAACTTTAATACATGTTTGATAATGATTACCAAGGAACTTATGAATAAAATTTGAGAGCACGAATTTTTTTTTTTTTTCTTTTTTTTTTTTTGCGGTAATGGGGATTGAACTCAGGGGCATTCTACCTCCGAGCTATACCCCCAGCCCTATTTTTTTTTATTCTTTATTTTGAAACCGAGTCTCACTAAGTTGCGGAGGGCCTCACTAGGTAGCTGAGGCTGGCCGGGAACCCGGATCCTCCGGTCTCAGCCTCCCAAATGCTGGGATTACAAGCGTGCGCCACCACGCCCGGCTTGAGAGCACGAATTTAAAAAGTGATAAAACTCTTAACTTAGAAACATCTCATAAATTATGTAATAACAGAACAGGGTATTGAAGAATGAATAGAAGTTTTCCAGATGCAAATTCACCTCTCTGATATTCATCTATTCGATAAAATGTGGTATCTGAGGCAATTTATCATTTTGGATATATGTGCCTTTTTTCTGTAATTAAAAAAAATCAACTGATAATCTCTCATCATAGAGTCATGTATTATATGACCATACTGTTCAAGGCTACATTTTAATTACCCCAACGAGAGGGCCTCCTCTAGCCTGGAGGTACCTGGAAGTCCTTTTCAGTAGGGACTTAAAACTCAAGGCTTATTGCTGAGCCATAGCCACTCTCTTTTGAAAATGAGTGGAGATCCATCCCATAAGTCAAAAGCCCGAGGAAAAACAGTTAACCCAACATGTTCTGAACTTTTCCACGTTTCCTAGAGGGGACTCATTATGAGTGAATACTTTGCTAGGTCACTAAAATATTTAAAGGAGAAAAGCAAAAGGCACCAGAATCTAACCTTGCATGCATGTATATGCATGTTTATCAAACAAGCACATCCCTTTACGAGGCTAAGGCAAGGTAACATTCCTTACATACTGCATAGTGGCCTAGCCAGGAGCAGAGGTAGCTGGTAGACGTCCTGCTATTGGCTGAGAGCCTTCTCCAGTTCCAGCAGTGGCCTGTGGTCCTGAAGTGGAGGCTGCAGTTCAGACCTGAATGTAAGCAAGTTCCTTAGAAGGGCGCCCACTTATGGGCCCTGACGGTCCGTGCCACTTGTGGCTCGAGTGAGTTAGTGTACACCTGCTGAGGAGTCTCCATGCCAGGGACATGCACACAGCCTCAGTCAGCTTGGTCTGTGCGTCTGTCATCGAGTGCTTTGTAACCAGACATGAGTGCTTTGTAATGGCGTCCCCTCATGGCTGGAGGCCTGGAAAGAGGATGTAAGTACGATTACTGCTGACAGCTAATGGAGCATCACCATTACAGCCCGTGCTGGAGATGCTGCTTTGGAATCCCAGGTACTTTGGTTCCCATCCCAGAAAATTCCTCACAGGGAACTGATTGATCTTTCAAATAAAATTACTAAATCAGCTAAGTTGTTTCTCTCTCTCTCTCTCTCTCTCTCTCTCTCTCTCTCTCTCTCTCATTTCAGTTTCTCATCGCTAAAACATAAAGACAGACTGAGGACAGCTTACTTACTTTTATTTTTTCTTCTTCTTGGTACTGGGGATTGAACCCAGGGGCATTCTACCTCTAAGCTATACCCCTATTTTGTTTATTATTATTATTTTGAAGCCAGGGTCTAAATTGCAGAAGCTGACCATGAACCTTTGATCCTCTTGATTTAGTCTCCCAAATACTGGGATTATAGGCATGGCCACTGCTGCCTAGCTGACAGTGTAGAGATGAAATGCTTGTTGGCCAATGGAAAGGAGGAGATGGACTGCTCACAGGTCCTTGCCAGCACCTTCTGTTCCCCAGAAAGAGCAGCGACTGACTGGGAGAGAGAAGGGGAGCAGGAGAGCTGTCACATGTGTGGTGTGCACACGGATGAACATGTACTGGTTGGTGCTGGCAGTGTACACTTGGTTCACTCAAAGTAGATCATATGGTATACCCATCAACTAGAGTAGTGCCATATACATTTTATGATATCAGTGTAGATCAACAGGAGTAGATATAAGAATAATGTCGGAATACAAGAATAAAAATTAAAATTGAGATAAGAAATGGTGGGACTGTAATCCCTACCTTCTTGTGTTCAGCTTCCTGGGCCATTCTATTTCATGTTCCCTCATGCTCCCTCGGTCTAGAAACCCTTACACTGCTCCATATCAAAGCTCCCATTTACCCATTTATTTCAAGTCTTCAGCGCTGGAAACATTTTCCTGACTATTTGCAATTTATGGTAGTTACTATATTATAATTATCTTAATATGTAACTGGCTTTCTAATAGTGGCTCCTCTTTTTTCCCTATAAATTCCACCTATATTTATTGAGCAGTTACGTGCCAGGCAGTATTGTAAGTACAAGGAATACAGAGGTGGAGGGAGGAAATAATAAACGAATAAACCAAGGAAGCAATCATTTTAATTATCAAGTGCTGTGATACAGTACTCAGTCATTTAGAGGTAAAGTGGAGAAAGAAGCAGCTACCAAGGAAGTTGAGGATTGCCACCCAGTAGGTAAGGCATGCTGGCGTACACCTGTAATCCCAATACTGGGGGGGTTGAGACAGGAAGATCCCAGGTTTGAGGAGCCTCAGCAACTGAGCAAGACTCTGTTTCAAAATACAAAGGGGTGTTGTTCAGAGGCAGAATGCCCCTGAGTTCAATTTCCAACAAAAAGAAGGAGGAGGAAAAGGAGGAGGAGGAGGAGGAGGAGGAGGAGGAATAAGAAGAGAGGTGTGCTCAGTTTTACCATCTGCACCCTGCTTGTTAGTTTGGGCAAGGGAGAGGCCTCCAGGGAGCTTAATAAGAAGACTTCAATGGAATGGTGGGAAAAAGGTCCTTCTGAAAGGAAAATGCTAAAAACAGAAAGACAGGAATCCTGTTGTATTCATCTTCATATTATTTCTATTCTTTTATTGTCTAATGCACAATAGAAGTTAAATATATGTGAACTGAATCTATGAATTCCCTGGTCCTGGACCACAGCCCGTGTGTATATGAATTTCATTTGGGGGCTAACATAGACTACTATGTTAGCATCTGTTATACTAACAACATGTTGCAGTATGAATTTATTTACACAAATACCTCTCCTTATAGGACCACACTCCCTCGAGGGAAGGGATTTTGTCATATTTGGTTTTGTATCCTGAGAACCCAACACTGTTTCTGGGATCTAGTAGTTTTTCAGTTAATAAATATTTGATGAATGAGTATTTATTGGGTCTCGTTTTTTCCTAAAATTTGCTAAAATTTTCAGGCCAAACTGAAGAATAGCCCAAACAAAGGGCACATAAAGGGAGATTTTAAATAGAACTAAGCCTTAGACAATACAATAGGAAATTTATAAATGAAAGACATTAGAACAAAGTTTAGAATTAACTTGACCTATTGCCATCATCTGCTTTTATGTAGAACTTTTGCAATATGGTTTTTAATGTTGTGTGTGAGAGGGGGATGATTTACTCATGTCCCTATTCAAACTTTTACAAATAATGGTTTTGTTATATAAAATCACAGTTCCAAAAGAAATAAAAGAACCAGCCGGGTGTGGTGGCACACGCTTATAATCCCAGCATTTGGGAGGCTGAGACCGGAGGATCCGGGTTCGCGGCCACCCTCAGCTTCCTAGTGAGGCACTCCGCAACTTAGTGAGACCCGGTTTCAAAATAAAGACTAAAAAATAGGGCTGGGGTTTGGCTCGGAGGTAGAATGCTCCTGAGTTCAATCCCTAGTACCACAAAAAAAATAAAAATAAAAAGAAATAAAAGAACCATTAATTACTGTGCACTTACTAAATCCTATACACCATGCTAGGCACTTACATCTATTTACTTTAATTCTTGTAGAATAAAAATCTTTATCTCCATCTGCAGATGGAAAAAAATAAAGTAATACAAAAAGAAACACAATCCAGAAAAATAGTTGTGTACACGAGCTAACGCTGAGAAGTTATCTGTGGTACCCAATGTCATGGAGATAATTAAGGTTAGGAGGGGCTTTTCATCCAGTTCTTTTAGATCTCAAATTCTAATGTGTTTCCATTTGACATGTTATCTTCCCTTACTTCAAAGACAGCAGTACCATAAGTGCCAAAAAGAAAGCAAGGCAAAGCACAACACCTTCTTAACTCAGATAATAAAATGAAATAAAATAAAATAAAATAAAGTAAAATAGCATCGAACAGAACTATAGGCCTGCCCCAGAAAGGAGTCAGAGGTAGTTTTTTGTGTTTTTTTTTTGCGGTACTGGGGATTGAACTCAGGGGCATTCTACCTCTGAGCTATACCCCCAGCCCTATTTTTTTATTCTTTATTTTGAAACCGAGTCTCACTAAGTTGCGGAGGGCCTTACTAGGTAGCTCAGGCTGGCCGCGAACCTGGATCCTCCAGTCTCAGCCTCCCAAATGCTGGGATTACAAGTGTGCGCCACCACGTCCAGCTCTCAGAGGTAGTTTTGAAGCAATCAGATCTGCAAAGGTACTCGGGATGCCCAAGAAGTAATGCAGTCCAGAAAAGTAGCTCTGTCTCTGTATACAAAGCAGTTGTCACCACCACCATCTCTTTTCCTCATCTTCACCCCCTCCCTCCACCTCTGACAGCCGGCTTGGCTCATTTATTTATCTTCCTGTCCTGGACACCTTTGACGAGCCGCCCAGCACTGACTCAGCGGAGCTGGCCCTTCACTCGGGGCCCAGTTCTCGGCAGCTGCCGCAGCTCTGCATTAGCCTACAGCGATGTGCCAGCTGTCTCCAACTGCATTACACCACAGTAATGTGAACAACTGGAAGCAATAATGTGTCTCCCCATTTGCCTAACAATACCAACATGGACAATAACTCAGAAGACTGAAGATTTGTGCTGTAATTTAATAAACCCCATGCACATTTCTACAATTGAGTATCACATCTGTGCAATGGATCCTAGAAGTGTAATATTCTTTTATAAGGGACCATTAACCAATCTTAAGTTTATAGGTTTCCTTAAATCTTTTTCATCAGCTGTTAAACTACAGTAAAGAGAAAATTGCCTCTTATGAGACAAGGGACAGTAAAATACAAAGACTGTGATTAAACGTCAATCAATTAAGGATTATAATATAATAAAATGCTGACTGATGATTAAAATGGGCGCTTTCTAGGAGAATTTTATAAGCAACATTATGAATTATTTTTTAAGAGTCAGTAGAATAAACTTCAATTCGATCACTTTATGTGAATCCTGGATCTGGTTTTTTTTTTTTTTTTTTTAAGATTCACAAGAATTACTCCTCCAGTACAAAGATCCCACAATTGGCGTTGAACTTCTGTATGAAAGAGTATTTTTTTTTTTTTTAAGATTCTCATTTTACTATTCCCTAGTCTAGAGAATTTTAACTTCGTTTCTGAACAGAATAAATAATGGCATTTTTCTTTCAGCCAGTTCTCCTCCGATGTGTGCAGCTGGGCAACAGTTTATGAAAATGGGTTGTGTAGTAAAACAAAACAAAAATAACATTGCAATTGAGGTAACAAAACACTGACGAGAACTTAGGGCCCCAGGAAGGAGCACTGGGACTGTTTATAAAACTTAGCAATCTATGCCTTACTGAAATGATCCCTTACAGATTTTTTTTCCTTTGAAGGTCAGAGCACACTTACGTCTCAGAAGAGTTAGCAGTAATCCAAAGTGCTCCCCTCTCCATTTCTGACTGCCATCAGTCACGGATCTTAAGCCATGGGCATCTCTGCTTTGGGCTAGATTTATGTTAGAAGATCTGAGCTAATTACACTCGGTTTGGCAGCCTAGTGCGTCAAAGAAGACTGAGCGTGCTTTTCCCTCTTTTCTCTTGCTGCCATATTTTTTTTTTCCACCAGGTTTTCCAATTTTTTTCTCTTGCCAAGATTATTGGCAAGAGGCCCTTTCTTCCCTCCTGTACCGAGCAGCTCCTTGCTCAGACCTTCTCTCCCACATTGGCTTCCGAAAGCAATTTGCCTGCTCCACTGCTTGTACCTGGTCCCTCTGGAGCTCTGAGGGCATCCAGACTCCTGCCAGTTTGCAGGGAGCATTTTGAAGCTTGTTGCAACAGCTGGCTTATATGAGCCTTGAAGGAAAAGTTGCATACACGTGGTGGCACATTTGGTGCACCGAAGCATCTGGCAAAGTAAGCAGAGACCAAAAAGTGTAGGTAACTCAGGGCTGTGCTGGAGGCTGTACTGGAGGAGTCTTGCACAGAGGGTGATGGCAGCATAATTAATGAGTAAGTCCCAGCGCAGCCTGGCTTCTGCCCTTATCACTCTATGGAAACTACTCGGGTGAAGGTCACCAATGATCTTCTAATTACCCAATTCGATGCATACTTTTTAGTCAATTCTTTTCCGGGCAGCTCTGCTAGACTTGGCAGGACCGTTGAGTGACAGGCAGAAAATCACACTCACAAAATTACAAGGCTGGAATTGAAAGCAAGTTGATTTAACCCCAAATTGAGGATCTTCCTGTTGAATCAAGCTGGCTGCCCCTCAATGTTTCACAGAAACACAGAAAGGGCAAGTGGGGGAAGAGGATGGATTGACCACACGCTCTTAGTTTTTTTTTCTTTTTCCTCTGTAGACCAGATCTAACATGACAGTAATGGCATGTTAAGAAGGGTTATAACCACAAGAACAGAGCATGGGGGAAGAGGAAGTGAAAAATGAGGAATTTCAAGAAATTCTTGAAAGATAGAGGCCCAAACCCAAAGTGCACACAAGGATCAGAAAGAAATCTTTTTTTAAAAAAAAAAAACTTCATGATTAATATCCTGAGAGACATTTAATAATATTTATATACTGGGAAAACAGAAAGAGACAAACCAACTTGTCTTGGAGAGCAGCCCCAGGAATTGCTCTGAGACTTGAAGGAGAACAATGGAGATCAGCTGAAAGTCTGTACACAGAGGGGCTGCTACCTGGATCTCCACCCTTTTGCTACAAATCAATGCTGCTACTCTTCATCAACCTAAGAAAAATATTGGAATTTATTCATGGAACAAATCCAGCCACAAGAAGGTCAGACTTGGGTATAGAGCTGGGAAGAGTAAGCAAAGCTGGGAGCTGAAAAGATGAGAAAGTGGAGTTGGCCTCCATCAGTGATGGAATGCATTATCTCTTCACCCTGCTTTTCAGACCGGTTTCCAGAACCTCCAGAGTCAGGTGAACACTGTTCTCTCCCCTCTATTCTTGCCCCCAATTCCTAGATTTTTTTTTTCTTTCTGCAGAGCCTGAAATGCCACAAAGTCAGAACTTCCAGATACTAACACAAGAAAGCCAGGTTGCTACTTAGTCTAGTACAGTGAAGTTGACAAGACTCTCTCATGTAGACAGAGCTTCCGGTCACTTTCATAGGTCTGCCTGATAGTGTGTGTATGTGTGTGGTGCTGGGGATAAACGCAGGGGCATTCTGACTCTGGAAAGAGAAAGAGAGCTAGGAAGGGGATGGAGCCACACTGCTTCCCCTTCCAGGGCATACTCCAGTGACCTCAGACCTCTCACTGGACCCCACTGCTTAAAGGTCCCACCTCCCAATAGCATCAAGCTGAGAACAATAGCAACAAGCTGGTCATTCTGACCCAGCCCTATTTTCATTTTTATTTTGAAAGAGGGTCTCATTAAGTTGCTGAAGTCCTTGCTAAATTTCTGAGGCTGGCTTTGAACCTGTAATCCTCCTGTCTCAGCCTCCCAACTACTGGGATTACAGGTATATACCACCATGTCTGGCTGCCTAATAATTATTAATGAATGGCTATTGAGTAGTCCCATCAAAATGAAAAGCAAAAAGCAAGTAAATACAAATGGAACAAGGACATCTGGACAATACCTATCAAGGCAAAGAAAAAAAAAGAAACATTATGTTCTCAAAGATAAAAGAAAATATTATATTCAATGAAATAAAAAAGTTCTTTTTTTTGCGGTACTGGGGATTGATCCCAGGAGCATCCTACCTCTAAACTACATCCCCAGTCCTACTTTTTTTTTCTTTATTTTGAAACAAGGTCTTATTAAGTTGCGGGGGGTGGGGGGACCTCACTAAGTAGCTGAGGCTGGCCACAAACCTGGATCCTCCTGTCTCAGCCTCCTAAGTACAAATAATAGTACTTGAAAACTGAAAATAAAATAACAAAAATAGAAAATGTTATTATATTCTAACCACTTGAAGGGTTAGAATGTGATAAATATGTGGAAAATACGAAAGAATAATTAAAACTAGTGATATTACATATAAGAAGTATCCAAAATAAGCAAAATTAAAAATATGGAGGAATGGAAATTGTCAAATTGACAATATTTATTTTTATCAATACGGTTAAACATGAGTTTCTAAATTAAAATGGCCCACTAAATTTCTAACACAAATTTTTTTTTTTTTTTAAATTCTAACTTAGGCCCACTGCTATAAGATTTTTACAGCACTATAGATAAGTAAGTGATACTAAAAGTGTTTCAAGAAAGGGAAAAATATAAAAAAGGATCAAGAATCAATACTACAGCAGAGTATTGATAAGAGCAGGCAAGAGTCAGATCAGGGAGGCCTGGTATTCAGGTGAGGGCGATGAGTATTATAGTTACTATTCAGATGACAATGGAACACATGTAGAATCTGATGCTTGGAGGAGATTTTATATATATTTATTTCTGATACCAAGAACAATAATGAATCATAAGGAATACAGAAGTAGATATTAGTAATGAGGAGGTTATTGTAACAATCCAGGTGGGTTTTAGCTAAGATGGTAGCCGCTAGTATCCACGTGTGAATTGTTCTCTAAAGGCTCTCTAATTGAGGACAATTCAGATGTGAAGAGGCTTAGTTCTCAGCTTGGTGCTACTGGGAGGTAGGACCTTTAAGCAGTGGGGTCCAGTGAGAGGTCTGAGGTCACTGGAGTATGATCTGGAAGGGGAAGCAGTGTGGCTCCATCCCCTTCCTAGCTCTCTTTCTCTTTCCAGCTTCTACTCTGTGAGCAGCTTTGCTCCACTGCACACTCCCTGCCATGATGCACTGTGTTGCCACAGGCTCAAAAGTTAACCAATCATTGGCTAAAACCTCTGAAAGCATGAGCTAACACAAACTTTTCTTCTTTATAAGTTGATTATCTCTGGTATTTTGTTACAGTTAACAGAAAGCTGACTAACACAGTAGCCAAGAAAGTGATGAGCCCACTTCAGATATATGATATTTTGCATGTAGCAGGACTTCCAGATAGATTGAGTATTTATTATGTTAGGATAAAAAGAAACATAGGATAACTTGAACTTTTTTTTGTCTGAACAGCAGATAATGGGAAATACTGAAGGTAAAATTTTTTTCCAAGGATTAATCAGGAATTCTGTTAAATTTGAGATGACTCTTGGACAACTGTGATGATTAATTTTATGTATCAATTTGACTAGACTATAGTAAATAGTCATTTGTCAAACACTAGTCTAGATGTTGCAGAAAGGTATTTTATCAGTTGACTTTAAGTAAAGCAGATTACCCTCCATTATGTGGTTGGGTTTCATCTAATAAAAGGCCTTAAGAGCAAATGTATATCTCCCCAAGAAGAAGGATTGCAACTTCCTACTTGAAACAGAAGTTCTGTTTACTGCCTTCAGATTCAAGACTAAAATACTAGTTCTAATCTGTATCTCCAGCCAGTTGGTTTCCCTGATCAATTCCAGAGCTGCCAACTCCCATACTCATATGAGCCTATTTCTTTTAAATAAATACATCGCGCGCGCACACACACACACACACACACACACACACACACACACACACACCTTCCTTGGTTTAATTTCTCTGGAGAACCCTGACTAATACAATGACCAAGTAGAAATATCAAGTAAGAAGTTGGATGTAGGAGTCTGAAGCTTAGGCAAGAAGCTAGGCATAAACTTGGACTGAAATGATTGCTGTAAAGTTGTACTAACATTGTGTATTTATGTCAGCTCCCTAGTGCTGTCACAACAAATTGCTACAAACCATGTGTCCTCAAACAACAGAAACACGTTTCTCTTATAGTTCCAGAGTCCAGAAGTCTGAAGTCAAGGTGGCAGTAATGCTGGTTTCTCCAAGAGGCTCTGAAGGCAGCGGGGCTTGGTGGTGCATGCTTGTAATCCCAGCATTCCGGAGGCTGAGAACAGAGGATCCGGGTTCGCGGCCAGCCTCAGCTACCTAGTGAGGCACTCTGCAACTTAGTGAGACTCAGTTTCAAAAATAAAGAATAAAAAATAGGTCTGGGGGTATAGCTCGGAGGTAGAATGCCCCTGAGTTCAATCCCCAGTACCGCAAAAAAAAAAAAAAAAGAGGCTCTGAAGGACCATCTGTACTGTGCCTTCTCTTCGGTTCTGGTGGCAGTCGGCAACCTTTGGTGGTCTTTGGCATGTAGCTATTTCACTGTTGTTTCTGCTTCTGTCTCCATGTGGCCTTCTCCCCTGTTCCTCTGTGTCTCTTCATCTTAGAACACCTGCCATTGGACTTAGGGACCATCCTAATTTAGGACATCTTATCTTGAACCCTTTACATTAAATATATTTTGAAACACCCCTATTGTAAGTAATGTCACATTCTGAGGTTCCAAGTAGACATATTTTGGGGGGACATTATTCAACCCACTGAAATATATATATATATTACATATATATATATAATATCAACATTACTTCTATTATTAATAACTGGTATAATCATACTGCAAGGTCCTGTTTGCTTAATAATACTATAACCATCATATAGAATTGCACTCATCACACAATTATGCTTTTGTTGTGTGTGGTACTGGGATTGAATCCAGGGGCATTCTACCTCTGAGCTACATCCCCTTTTAATTCTTTGTTTTTGAAACAATATCTCTCTAGGTTGCTGAGAGACTCGATACCTTGCTGAGGCTGTCCTCAAATCTGCGACCCTCCTGTCTCAGCCTCCCAAGTACTGGGACATAATTACACTTTTGACATAAAACCATTATCAACAAATTGACCCTTCTATAAATCAGTTACTTTATGCACATAGCAAAATTATATCAGAGTTGTATGTTCCAGAGGGTAAGAACTATGTCACCTTTGTTGGCTTTGCTGTAGATATAGTAGAAGCTTCTTTTAATAATAATGCTGCTGGAGCTGGACGTGGTGGCGCACGCTTGTAATCCCAGCACTTGGGAGGTTGAGACCAGAGGAACCAGGTTTGCAGCCAGCCTCAGCTACCTAGTGAGGCACTATGCAACTTAGTGAGACACTGTTTCAAAATAAAGAATAAAAAAAATAGGGCTGGGGGTATAGCTTGGAGGTAGAATGCCCCTGAGTTCAATCCCCAGTACCACATAATAATAATAATAATAATAATAATAATAATAATAATAATAATAATAATAATGCCATCCACAAATAGATGGAAACATCTGATGGATTGGTGTGTGGATAGCTTGCCTCAGTTTAAGTTTCCATCTTTCAGAATGTGAGGAAAGTTAGATGATCAATATTTTTGACCTACTGGCTCTGCTAAACTTTTATGGTTGCCTACCCCTAGAGGTATGCCATTTTCTTTGCACTGAAAGATCTGCAAAGTGTCTGGAACAAAGTGCCTGAAATTGCCCTCATTCACATAAGGCCTCAGAGAATAGATTAAGCCTGAAATTGCCCTCATTCACATAAGGCCTCAGAGAATAGATTAAACCTGTTACCCCCCACCCCCTCTGCTGCCTCTTCATTCTGACTCTTGTGGTCATTTCTGCTGATGTCAGCTCCACTGTCTCCGGCTCTCACTGTCGTTTTCCTACAGAGATGGATGGCTGAGCGGCTGGCTGGAGGTGCTATCCATCACCTATGCCTATGAATGATCAAGGCCATGTCTGTGGTTCCAAATCTGGCAGCAATTAAGTGTGGGATGCATTCAGCAAAGCAGCCCTTTCGTGCCACCCACAGAGAACCAGGGAATCTGAAATGCTTTCTACTTATTTCAGAACACTGCCATCTACTCTCCTATGGATACAGAAAAGTGAAAGCAGAGATGAAATGAAAAACAACAAGGAGATGGCGATTAGAATAAAGATGTTGAGGAATTGAGATGATAGGATCTATTCCAGTGGGTCTTTGAGCAGGATGATTTTGTGGTTAGAAGTTTGCTATGTGTGCCGAGGCTTATTATAAGAACAATAATGTCTTTGTGGGTCAAAGGAATGAGATGTGTTTAATTAGACTTGCACCTGGGAGTAAGAGAAGTGGATTGTTGCTCACACATATGAAAAAAATATATTTTCTTGTTGACTCTCCAATGTTGAAGATCAAGAAACAGTAACAGCTTAATAAACACTCCAGCAGCATCTGGTTCATTCTCCAGAGCATGAATTTACTGTCTTCATTCCTTCAGCATGCATTACGCAGGTATTAATACTGATGTAACAGTGAATGATACAGCAATACAGAGAATGTAATATGCAACCCTGAGTTAAGGGTTAAGGACTACTTGAGAACAAGGGCTCAGACTTCTAGACCCAAGTCACTTAAGACCCACCCAGAAATGCAGACAGGAGTAGTTATGAAAAACAGATTAAATTTAACATATGAAAATCATGAATATTTTCAAGATGGCCAGGAGAATTCTGTAGGACTCACGTGAGTCATGGTGCTCTCTGGGGCCTTTGCTCTTTTCTTCCAATACAATCGTTCAGCAAATACTCACTGAGCACTTAAGGTTTGGGTGCAGACAAAAGGCACTGCATTCAAGGAGTTTATGGTCTATCTGAAGATAGTCAACCTCATGAGTTTGAAGTACAGTGGGAATCACTTAGGAGAGACTAGTTCTAGAGTCAGCACCATGGCCTGCGTTAGAGAACATCTTCCCTTTGGTTTAGAACTTCCAGCTCAAAGAAATGGAAGGACAAGCGTAAAGGGAGTCAGGGAGATCATGGCACATACTCTTCCTACTCAGTTGCTTGGTGTTGGATATCAAGGTAACTGCTTTCAAATTTGATACACACACACACACACACACACACACACACACACACATATATCATCTATCATTGGTGTATTTTAGTATTGAACTAGTGAAAGTCATGTCTGCTTTAGAGTTCCCTTATTTACTGAGACTCATTAGAGGAGAAGATGCTTGAAATGCTATGAGGAAAACCAAAGGCATTACATTATGAATATCACTAGCACCATTTTTCATTCAATATAATGCTGTTCTGATGGGAAATCCATAATCTGCTGTTAACCCTGAAATCTCCTTTCCAACCTATGGACACACCAACTGACTTTTTTTCCTTTAGAATTTCTATTCTCCGGAGCCTCCTATTCTAAAATATGTTGAGTTCTGCTCCTTATTTCCATCACAGCACATTATGCCTACAAAATGTCCCAAGATTTAAAAGCCCACAATAGACAGATGTCCTTCTGTAGCATAAGCTACTATTATTGCTGTCTACTGATTTGCCCACACATTTTACCTGAGATGAAGGAAAAGGTTTGGTGATCTCTTCTAACTTTTTACTCTCCCAAGATCAGCTCAACACAGATCATCTCAGCACATCCTGAAACTAGATAAAATAAGTCATTTTGATGATCTCTGTTGCATCTATCAGATTTGAGAATTCAAAGCACCCAGCTGAGAGGCAAGTGGGGGTTGGATCCAGCCTATAGTTTGGTCACTGAGCTGTGAAGCCTGGATGCTCTCAGAGGAAGGGGCATTCAATTCTAATTTCTACAAAGACACAAGGAAAAGTGTTAAAAGTCTGGTGAATAGCAGGATCCACACCAACCAGGCTTAGGAACCAGTTCAGTCTTGAGTCCTCTTTTTGTTTTTTAGGGAAGGATAAGAGGCTTATTTAGAGAGGTGGGGACGCTCTAAGCACATAGCTCTTCCTCCCCATCAGTAGAAACAGACCTCAAGCAATCCATGACATATCTTTAGACTGCTGAGTATTAGAAGGGTTTTAATGTCATCCTTATATTTGAAAATGTTTTTGATGATCTAAATTTGTTAATATGCCATGCCACGACTTACCCAAATTCTGTGGTATCCCAAGTTTGGAACAACAGGTACAGTATGGCTATCACGAGGTTAGAAGCTATTCAGAATTTAAGGAGGAATTAAGGGCACATGCATTTATTTACATTGTACAGATATGTATGTCTGCACACACTTAGCAGTTTTTGTTCTTGCTTTTGCTTAATTTGGACTCTATTTGGCTACTTAAAATATCTTTCCCTTCTCTTTAATTTTTCTGCATAATAAATCACTTATTCTTCCAGGCCCAGCTTGAATATCACTTCCTTTGGATAGTCTTCCCCACCACCAGGCTGTAGACTAGCCACTCCCATGTAGTAAAATAATTTATTGGAGCCTGAACCACTAGTTGTTTTTATTTTTCTGCTCTACTGGGCCAGCCTGGTTATAAATGTGTTCTTTGAAGAGAAGACTGCACCTTATGCATTTTGTAGCTCCAGAGTCAGTATAGGGTCTTGTGGACTCAAATATTCAGGTAATGCTAAATGAGCCTATAGTAAATCCTTTCAATACAATCATTAATTTTTTAAAATACCATCAGTTCTCACCTCCCCTCTTCAAAAGAGTACATCTGTGCTGTGTGTGAAAATCTTGCATTAAAGTTCAGGCTGTTCTTGGACCTTCTACAGCTTTTCCATGTTCCTGCATGTGGATCCATAGAACTCAGATTAGGAACCACTTACTAAAGGAAATTGACAATGTCTTTGGTCTGTTAAACATATCCCTGCTGTTTCCTTCACTCCAGTATTTATTGTGCTGCATACTGAGGGTACTATGATGACTGTCATATAAGTAATCACAGCCCAGAGACAACGGTGAATGTGTCAATTATTATTCTACAGCCTGATCAGCACTGTTATAGTGGTATACATAGGGGACCGCTTTTAGAGCAGTGATTTTCTGATTCATGATTTTTAAAAAAATCGTGGGCCAAAAATTTACAAAAAAAAAAAATCCAGCAATTGATATGAGTGGTTAAATTTTACTATCCCACATTGGTAAAAAAGAAAAAAAAAGTTCTATTACATCACCCTCATGAGCATCACCCTCATTTCATAAATGTTATGAGCCAAGATAAAGAAATGTATAATTTTGGAATAAAGGCAAATCCTTTAAATTTATAACATGTAATTTTGTGGGAATAATTCTTTTCCTCATTTTTATCATGGTTCTCTAAAACCTTACACACTGTCACCAAGCACATGAATTTGAATCTTTCTACCTTACACAGTCATTGATGGCTGCTCAGAAGAAACAACTAAATAGAATCTTAATGGATAAACAAGGACTGGAGGAGAATCAGAGTAAAAGCTTAATTCCAGGTAGATGAAATAAGAGTTGAAAGGCTCAGAAATTGCATATATATAAAACTTGTGCATGTAAGGCAGTAATAGGGTAAGTTCAAGTTTGCAAGAAATTCCTTGTGGGAAATGGGAAATGGCCAGGCATTGAAAATTCTTAAGAACTGGACTTGAGCAGAGAAGGGGCATTGGATACAGAGGATGCTGCTGCTGCAGGCTGGCACAGAGGTGAGCTGTGAGAAGTTTGGGAGCCCTGAATGAAGACCGATTTACCCCAAAGCATGTGTAAGAGCAAATTAACCAGCAAGATACTCCTACTATGAAGACTTAGCAGCTTAGTAGGAGATAAGGTAGGGCCAACTGGCAATGAGGAGGGTCTGGTGCAGAAAGAGAGTAGGGAGAGCCCAGTGGGAAGACTGAGTGGAGACCAGCATTTGCCCAGGACACTGGCAGGAAGATGGGCCAATTGAGGTCACAGCCAGCACCCAGCAAGCTGTGCAGTTAGTAAGATCTTGTTTTGCTCCGTGGAAATGAAAATAGAGCACAAGGGTGAATATCAGATACAGGCAGAAACAGCAGAACTTGAATTAAACACAAAGCTCTAATATCACCTTAATTCAAAATAGTTTTAAATATTCTCTTGTAGTGATTGTATGCCATGATTTTCTTTAATCAGAATATTAGGCTAATCCAACAAACTTTAGTCACTTTTTAAAAATTTCTTACAGTTGAATTAATGCTGTTGGATGGTATTTGCTGATAATTTTTTTTAAGTTTCAGCTTTGAAAGAGTTTTTAAGTAGGCTAATTACTCAGATATTCTGGAAATTTAAAGTAATTCACAGTGTTATATATTCCAAAATTATTTCTGTAAGATGAACCGTGAGTATATCTGCATAGCAGAGACACTTCCTCCAAACCAGGGCTCTTGCTAATGAATAATCCTCTATCAAGAAAAACAAGCCTTTCCCAAAAGGCCTGTGAAGACATATGTGAGAGAAAGACCATGGTGGTAGAATTTTCTGTCAAAATTCTGTCCATGTCACAAGTATCCTTTTTCCAACTCCTAAGCATCTTATCCTCGCAGAAGAGCTGGCTTCTGTTGAGAGAACACTGTGTGTGTTGTTGACAGCTCTCTTCCAGATGCCTTCTACTTCAGCATGTGAATATTTAAAAGACATCTTTGCCCGGAACCACCACTTCCTACCTGCCTTTTCCTCCACCTCAGATTCTCTTTTTAAATCTGTAGCCTATAATTTTTAGACGCATTTCTTATTATAGCATTACCACAGCCAGCATAAACATCTTCTTTTTTTTCCCCTTTCTCCCGCCATGTGTACACATAATGGAGTTTCTTATTAAATATACATGCAGCCCCTCGTTGCATATAAATGTACCTCATCAAAGAATAAGGGAGACCCTGCAACTCTCCTATCGATTGGTCATAAAGACAGTGTAATATCTGAATGGTGTTCCTGGACTTAAAAAAAAACAAAACAAAACAAAACAAAAAAAAAACCTGAAAGTCATGTAACTTCAGCTATCACAAGAAGCTTTAATGTGACTTCCTTCTTACATATTTATTAGGCTGCCTGATTACATATTTCTGAGACCACAGAAAGTAGAAGCTGCTTTTCAACTTCCAGAAGACAATTTACAAAGTCATGGGTTTGGTGTGCATGGGGCAATACCTTCATCTGTGGGAAAAATGCCAGTCTGATGAAAGCCACACTTTTTATTTTGGAGGTAAAGGGAGAGGAGGTTGAAATTCAACAGTAGTGACATGATTTCTGGTTCAAGTACATATCAGAGAAAACACCAAGCAGCATGCGCAAGACATCCTCTGAGAGAGCAAAGCCAGAGATTATTTTTCACATCCAAACAATCCCCCCTTAACATCAAACACAAATTACTTGAAATTCACAGGCATGTAATGCAGGGGAGGAGAAAACCAGAAGGCTGTTAAAGAAAAAAGAAAATAAGGACTTGGAAAGACAATCTATTGTACTGTCGAAGGGGCAGGCTTCTCAGAAAGCTCTCTGCTCTCTGGTTAGAGAGAGCTAAAGGACATTATTGGAAAACACACTTGGGTGGGTGACTTTAGCTAAGTCTGCACACACTGGGTGAAACCGTATCTATTGACTTACAAGCTGGATGCATGTGTCAAAATGCAATCCGGTATTTTTGCAATAATAGCTAGCAGTCATGGCTGTAAATTATTTATGGAGAGTATTCAGTGCAAACAGGTTAGTGCACACATCCTCTTCAGCTTCACTGCCCTGGTTTTAGATCACGCAGACATTCAACTCCTTGGAGATCTGCTCTTATCACTGCAAACCCTAAAAGGGGGCCCCAACTGCAGTCAGTTCAGTGACTCAAAGCTGCCTGGCCACTCGCTAAAGCTTTACCTCAAGGTTCAGTGAGTAAACATGGTCCCCGTGCCCCCCTCTCTCACACCCGCCTGGCCCCGGCGATGTAAGGTAATATCAGACATGAAGGCAGATCGATCTCCAGAACGGAGGCATGGCCGGGCCCCCCCATCTCTGTGCAAAAACATGGAAGAATGTGCACAGCAAAGGCCACCGGTGATCTTAACGCAAGCTGACATTTCACTAATGCCATGTTTCTGAGGCTGGGAAAAAGCCAGCTATCCTGCCAAGCCCTAGGTTTACATTTAAAGAAACGTGGTGCCCGATTGGGATGCTGAGCATGGAGTTCCCCTTCTGCCCTGGACTATTTCAGCCATGGCCATTTCCATTTCTTCTCAGTGATCAGTGTAGACAGGTGGACCTCTCCGCAGTGTCACATAGATGGCCAGAAAGGTTACAGCATCTTTTACATTTTAAGAATTGAAACCACAAGGGAAAGAAAACTCTCTGTTAATATTTCAGGAAGGTGATTCTGTCTCCCCCATTGAACAGGCAATTAATGAGATATGCACTTTAGATGTCCCAGGTCAGAGAACTATACATTTCACTGTATCTTCTTTGACCTTTAAGATGAAAAGATATTACACTCTTTCTATTGCTTAAGATGGAGGAGAGGTGTTTTTTTTGTTTGGTTGTTGTTGTTGTTTTTTTTTTCCCAGTGCTGGGGATTAAACCCGGGGCTTTGAACATATTAGGCAATTGCTCTAGCACTGAGCTACATCCCAGCTCCTGAGAACTGTTTTTGTCATAGGAGATCACAGTTTTTATTTGCTGTCTTAAGACAGGAAGTGGGTTAAGCCACGTGTTCACCAATTTACACACAGTATAAGAGAGATGTGAGCACAACCTCTGAGTGAAACTTGGGGGAAAAAAATGGGCATCGCAAAGTGGGCAGAGCAGAAAGTAGAATCTGTGGGCTCTAGAACCAACTTTCCTTAAAATTAGATACCAATTGTTTTATCCCCCAAATGACTTTACAGAGGGTTAAAAAACAAAAGATAATAATATTCCCATAGTTGGCAGAACTTTGTGCCAGGAGTCAGGGGCCCTGGATCTTCCATGTAAAAGCCTGCACGGCTCTGGACCATTCATTTAATCTTTCTGAGTGTCAGTTTCTTCATCTGTAAAATAGAAGAAATCAAATCTTTCTGAGGCATCATTTTGTTGTAAGCACAATGACATGATAAAAGGCAAAGGAGGTTTCATTATAGTTTGAATGGTGACCTCCTAAAAGATATGCTGATGTCGTAATGCCTGGAACCTGTGAGTATAACCTTCATATGAAAAGGGGGGGTATTTGCAGATATAATTAAAGTAAGGATTTTGAGATGAGGGGGTCCTTCTGGAGCTATGGAGCCACAAGTCAAGAAATGCCAACAATCACCAGAATCTACAAGAGGCCAGGCAGGATTCTCCGCCTGAGTATTTGGAGGCAGGAAGGGCTGATTGACACTAGGTTTGGGACTTGAGACCCCCAGAACTGAGAGAATAAATTGCTATTGAGCCACCAGGTTTAAGTCACTATAGACAGAATTCAAACTATTACTAAGAAGCGCCCCATGTTCGAGGTTCCAGCTGTCATCCCACTTTTACCCCTGCTGGTGTCCTGCATGTCCCTCCTGAGCCATATGTGTCCTGCATGGCTGCATCTCCCACTCTGCACACACAACTCCTCTGAAGACTTTCCAGAAGACACATGGTCTCCTCTTCAGCACTCAGCCTCAGCACGTGGGCTTCAAAATCTTGGGCTTCCAGGCAGCTGATCCTCCCAGATCTGTTCTCAACCCATTTTTTTTTTAACTTATCATACCCCTTTATTGTAGCACATATTATTTGTTCAGATATTTCCTCCATAACTCTGAACTGTCTCAGAGAAAGTCTTACTCAACTTGATTTTCCCAATACTTAACGCAGTGTCTGACTTCTCATCAATGGTCAATATTCATTTGTTAAAGTAATGAGTTTATTAATAATGTCTTTGAATATGTAATTTTTGGAGGGTGCTGGGGATTGAGCCCAGGGGCATTCTACCTGTGAGCTACACCCTCAGCCCTTTTTATTTTGGGACAGGATCTTGCTAAGTTGTTGAGGCTGGTCTCAAACCTGTGGTCTTCCTATCTTAGCCTCCCAAGTATTGGGATTATAAGCATGTGCCACTGTGCCCAGCTGTTAATATGTAATGTTTTATCTGATCTTTTAAAAGCTAGGTGAAATAAAGACTAATATTATCATTCCTATTACAGAAGAGAAAATCAAGATGCCAAGAGGGGAATTAAGTTGCTAGAAGCTAAATCTAGGAATTCTAATTTCAAATACTATATTTTATAAATAAATATGTGTGTATATATGTATGGATGTATGCATTTAGCCATACCTGTATATTTACAGAAGCCTCCCTATGACATGCATTTCCTCATTACTTTCTTCCTAGTCTTAAAATTACTTATGTATGAGTCTTAACTCTAGTAAGCTCATGAAGAGAATGGAATGTAGGTTTTATTTAATATTTTTACTCTCCTGTGTCTTCTAAATAGCAGTCATTCAAATATTTGTTGAATAAATTAATGACACCAAAACTATATTTTATTGAAATTGTTTCCATATTTCTATAAAATTACCCTAAGAGGCTGTATATTACCATTTATCTAAAAGCCATAAATGTAGACTTCCCAAACTGTCTTCTGCCACACCTCAGGAGATGGAGAGCTTCTTAACTGGACTGGTATTTTACTCTGAATGTTTCCTTGGTGTCCTGGTGTTGCAGCTGGGATCTTCCTTTTCATTGATTTTTCCCCTCCCAGAATGTTAATGGCAGATAGAATTTCACTGTAGGAGCAGGCTTAGACAAAGCCGGTGTAGATGCTGCATGGACAGTCTCTCTTGTGGAGAGGATGCACTTTGACCCTTCATTTCTGATGCCACCATGTGTAAGGACCACGACAACAAGGAGCTGAGGCTTCCAGTTACTGTCTGTATAAAAGAAACCATTATCCAAATTCTAATTATAGTCATTAACAGAAGGATGGAGATGGGGTCCTGGGTCCAAGAAGTGGGAAGCAGATGGGGCTCATAGGAAAGGTTAAGCAAGGTCAAAAGAAAACAGACAGTGGCTGCGTGTTGGTAAGAAAGAGTACAAGTAATGGCAAGAGCCAGGAAAGAGGAAAAGAGAAGAGCTCAGGAAGTGAGAGGGATCATTGAGCCTATCCTGTCTCTGTCACCAGTTTAGGAAGTGACTGTAAATATTTATCACATCAAATGTGTGATAGCTTGATAATCTTAGTAATCTGTACATATTTTATAGGCATTTTTTTTCTTTCTTTTTTTTTTTTTTTCTGTACTGGGGATTGAACTCCAGATCGTTCTACCTCTGGGCTACATCCTCAACCCTATTTTTATTTTGAAACACCTTCTCCCTAGGTTGATAAGAGTCTCTACTACTTGCTGAGGCTGTCCTTGAATGTGTGATCCTCCTGTTTCAGCCTCCCAAGTACTGTGATTACAAGCATATGCCACCACACCCAGCCATAGGTAAATTTTAAGAATTAATTCCTCTAAATTAATTAAATGTTTGGGACAAAATAGCCCTGAAGAGTAGCAAAGAGACCATATTTTATTTTTATTTATTTATTTTTTTCTTTTTGCGGTACT
>PVLC010026473.1:0-22510 GCA_004027655.1 Graphiurus murinus | reverse complement strand
GAGGAGAAGGAGGAGAAGGAGGAGACACTTATTCATTTCTTTTTGGTACTGGGGGATTGAACCCAGGGATGTTCTATCTCTGAGCTACACCCCCAGCCCTATTTTTATTCGGAAATAGGGTCTCACTAGGTTAGTGAGAATCTCACTACTTGCTGAGGCTGTCCTCGAACCTACGATACTCTGGTCTCAGCCTCCCAAGTGCTGTGTTTACAAGTGTGTGCCACCGCACCTGGCTCTTATTCACTTCTTAAATCTCTGAGGTTTGTGCTTATTTGTTGCAGTGGCTTAAATCATACCTTCATTCAGTTATTGAGTAGTAAGAAACGGACTGACCTGAGGAGCCGCTGACTTGAATCTTAGTTCTGTTTCTTCAGGAGACTAGTTTTTTTGTTGTTGTTTGTTTTGTTTTTGGCTTTGAATTTCACCTCTCTCCACCTCATCTCCTCTGTAAAATGAAGACGTTGGACTAGATCATTTTAAAGAGGTCACATCCAACTGTAATAGTCTGTGGTCATCTTTGTTCCAAAACTCATCTCTTCCCGAAGATCTGGGGCAGCCGTGTTCGCTGAAAATCTCCACCCAAGCAAAAGATTTGGAATGTGACCCTGCATCCTGACCTCGCTCCCGCCTCTCCTCGTCCCTCTCCCTCTCCCTTCTGCCCGCACCACCTGTCTCCCATCTCCCTCAGATGCGTCTCGTCCCCCAGCCAGAGAGGAAGTCCAGAAAACTTCAGTCATCTCTTTGAGCTCAGCTGCTGCTGTATGCTTCCAGCTGAAATTCCATCTGGAGCTAACGCCGTGGGCCAACTCCTCCGGTGCAAGCCGTCTATTTTCCATTGCGTCTCAGCAGCTCTGCACCCTGCGGGGGCTTGGGCGGAATTGGCCACTGAGGACAAACATCATATATGTATCGAATATATAGATAGACATAGATTTGTCTCAAGACAGAGCTCTTTCGAGATCAAAATGCCCTTGGTACCGGCCCCTGGGAACACGATGCCATGCTCGGCGCCATCACACCCAGGACCCAGCCCTACCCTCATGAGACTTACGTCCCCCTTAGACACTGCCACCCCAACAGACAGAGAAAGATCAGTTTTAATTTAATGGTGCTTTGCAGTTTATAAGGCATGTTTTTATAGTGTCTCAATTCTTGTAGAAAATAACGCAGCAAATCTGGTGTTCTTATTACTCTCTCTGTACAGATGGAGAAAGAGAAGAAAGTTGAAATGACTGTTCTTCCCTCCGCCCCCTTTTATTGGGATTGAACCTAGGGATGCTCTACCACTAAGCTACGTCCTCAGCCCTTTTTAAGTTCTATTTTTTTTTTTTTTTTGTATTGGGAATTGGACCCAGAGGCATTCTATCTCTGAGCTACACCCCCAGCACTATTTTATTTTGAAACAGGGTTTTGTTAGGTTGGTGAAAGTCTCACTACTTGCTGAGGCTGTCCTCAGACTTGTGATCCTCCTGTCTCAGCCTTCCAAGTACTGGGACTACAGGTGTGCACTACCACACCTGGATTTTATGTTTTATTTTGAAACAGGATCTTGTCAAGTTGCACAGGCTGGCCTCCAACTTGGGATCCTCCTGTCTCAGCCTCTCTAGTCGCTGGGATTGTAGGAGTGCCTGGCTTCATTACAATAATAATAATAATAATAATAATAATAACAATAATAATTTTGTGGTACTGGGGATTGAACCCCCAATCCCATTATTACTTTTAATTTTGGAACAAGGGCTTACTAAGCTGCTGAGGGCCTTGCTAAGCTGCTGAGGTTGACCTCCAACACGAGATTCTTTGGTCTCAGCCTCCTAAGTACTGGAATTACAAGCATGTGCCACCATGCCTGGATCCTGTGCCTGGTTAAAACAAAACAAAACTATCCTAAGATCACACCATAGTAGATAGAGTTAGATTTAGAACCCTGATCTTACCTTAAAACTGTACTCTGGTCTTGGGATATACCTCAGTGGTAGAGTGTTTGCCTAGCATGCAGAATGCCCTGGGTTTGATTCCCATAACTACAAAGCCAAAACCAAACCTGTACTTCTTCCTTTCTTCTTTTTTTTTTTTGTGGTTCTGGGGATTGAACTCAGGGACATTCTACCTCGGAGGTATGCCCTCAGACCTATTTTATTTTTATTTGGAAACAGGGTCTCACTAAGTTGATGTGAGCCTCACTGAGTTGCTGAGACTGGCTTTGAACCTGCAATCCTCCTGTCTCAGCCTCCCAAGCACTGGGATTACAGGTGTGTGCCACCACACCTGGCTTCTTTCTCCTTTTGTTAACCTAAAAAACTCTTTTCCAAGATCCACACCTAGATCCTCCAGGCCCTCAGAAACTTAGCTCAAGTGTTGGTGTATAAACTGTTAGTTTGCAATAAACCACCCACACCCACCTAGATTGAGAATACTTTGAGGTAGAGCCTGTGCCTTGGTCATTCTCGTGTTTCACTTGAATGAAGACTATTCAGTCTTGACTTATTATAAATTAAACACCGTTTACACTGTGCAGAGATGTTAGTAAGCTGCACTGGTCAGATGTAGGGACAGTATGAAGCCACTTATGACTGTGACACCAAAAACCTTGAGAAGTTCCCTGTGTTGCTTCTCAAATGCCTTCCTCAAATGGTGCATAAGCTCTCATTCCATGGCATTGAAATTTTTTTCCAGCAGAGCCTATACCTACTTAAATCCACCCTGGTTTATAAAATACTTCTCCTAGCCCCTGATCCAAGAGTGGGGTTGGGAAGTGAGTTCTGAAAGGGGATCAGTATAGGAGAACTGCATTGGAGTCAGGGAACAGGGGAGCCACCAACAGGGACAATGGGATGCAAGAAGTAACGTGACAGGTGATTTGACCCAGTAGTTTGGCTGATACAGTTCTTGAAGCTTCAAATATCCCTTTCCTGAGCTGAGCATAGTGGTATACCTGCAATCCCAGTACCTGGGAGGCTGACACGGAGGATTTCAGGTTTGAGGCTAGCCCCAGCAACTTAGCAAAGCCTTCCAAAACTTAGTGAGACCCTGTTTCAAAATAACACATAAGCTGGGCGTGATGGCGCATGTTTGTAATTCTAGTACTTGGGAGGCTGAGACCTGAGGATCCGGGCTGGCAGTCAGTCTCAGCTACTTAGTGAAGCCCTCTGTAACTTAGTGAGATCCTGTTTCAAAATAAAGAATAAAAAATGGGACTGGGGGTGTAGCTCGGAGGTAGAATGGCCCTGGGTTCAATCCCCAGTACCGCAAAAAAACAAAAGAAAAACAACAACATGTAAAATAGGGCTGGGGGTGTACCATGGAGGTAAAATGCCTCTGGATTCAATCCCTAGTACTAAAGTAAAACAACAACATCCCTTTCCAATGCTGGTGGAAGTCAAGGTGGAGGCGGGGATTTAAGGCACTCGGTCCCAATTTTGAAACATAAACAACTAAGTCCCAAGGTTGAGGATAGCCACGACCTCAGTCTTCCAGGAGATTCTGAGCATGGAGCAGCCTGGGAAGGTCCTGGCTGCCTCTGCGTGTCCAGGCTCCAGGCCCCGCTACTTCAGCACCAGGGACAGCGCCCAGGGCCCCTCGCAGGCGGAGCGCGGACCTGCCTGTCGCTGTTTACCCCGGGAGTTCTGAAGGTCTGAGTCAGTGTCCTTGGCAGGCAAGCTGCGTTGAGGATGAGAACACAGAGTCTTAAGGAAGTCTCAGCATTCAGGGGTCTTACTCAGACTCCTTTGGGCTTTCCTTCCCAGATTGGAATAATTTCCCTTTCAAGTCTTTTCTTTCCCTAGCCTGCCTGGGGCGCTTGTCTAACCCTTTCTGCCTTGTTTTATCAAAAAGGATGGCATCTTGTAGCACCTTTGTCCCTGTCCCAGAACTAGTCTCATTCTTTTGGGTCTAAGGATACTCTTTCTCTCCACGGACCCCTGGCTCTCTGACTTCCAAGTAAGATTTGGCTAAATAGCCCTCACTTTCAGGGATTACATGAATGGACACTCAAGTGTGATTGGTAGAGAATTCGATTCCTGGCAGTATATGCACCTGGTTGATTTTTGTGTGTGGTCTTGGGTATTGAGCCCAGAGCCTCACACATGCTAGGAAAGTGCTCTGCCACTGAGCTACACCCCAAGCCATCTTTATTTTATTTTGGGACAGGCTCTCACTAAGTTGCCCTGGCTAACCTTGAACTTGAGATCCTTCTGCCTCAGCTTCCCGAGTCTCTGGGATTGCAGGTGTGCACCCTCATGCCTGACTTGTCAGGGATATTTGGAAGACATTAAGTCTTAGCTCAGTGGGATGTCCCACTAGTAGGAATTTCAAACTCAATTTCAGGCAAAGGTGGAAGCTGATCTCCAAGAAACCCCAGGGCCTCAGGGGTAGCACAAATTATGTAATAAAGACAAATTGCTAAGCCAGACATGGTAGTGCATGCCTGTATTCCTGGTACTTGAGAGGCTGTGACAGGAGGATCACAGGTTCAAGACCAACCCAGCAATTTAGTGAGACTCTCAGCAACCTAGAAAGGCCCTGTAACAAAATAAAAAAGAAAAAGGGCTGGGGATATGGCTCAGAGGTAAAATGCTCCTGAGTTTTTCCCAGCAAAACACATGCACGCGCACGCGCACGCGCACACACACACACACACACACACACACACTCAAAGACAAATTGCTATTCTACTTCTGAGAAAGGTCATCCTAGGTATTTCTCCTCCCCCTCCACCTCCTCCTTCTCCTTTTTCCCCCTCTTCTTTCTTCTTGTCCCTCCTCCTCCTTCTTCTTCATGGTACTAGGGATTGAACCCAGGGATATTCTACCTTCGTGCTATAATAAAACAGGGCCAGCCTATTTTTAAATTTGAAACAGGGTCTCACTACATTGTGGAGGGCCTCACTAAATTGCTGAGGCTGGCCTCGAACCTGAGGTCATCCTATCTCAGCCTCCCAAGTGTTGGGATTACAAGCATGCACCACCCCTGGCTCTGGGTATAGTTCTAATTCTTCCCCAACCGGGTGACCTTGAGCAGGTCATTTAACTGCCTTCAGTTCCAGTTTTCTCAACTGTAAAGGGGGATAATAACACATCTCCCTGTTACATAAATGTCCAGGGAATCATTTAAGGAAAGTCATTTTATGAACTCTAGAGTAAGACACAATAATTAAAAATAGCCGTCCCCTCCCAGTCTTTGATGGGAAGGAAGTGGCATTTCTGGTTTCCTGATCACTGCGGGCTATGCAAGTGTCAGATCATGCCCGTCACGGAGCGTGGGGACGTGATGCCAGGCCAATTCCAGGGAAGCTTGTCATCTGGCTTTGAGTTGGCTGTTGCCTGTGAACTTGGCTTTTGTCCCTTCCCTATCTGAAAAATATTTTTTTTCCTTCCTCTATTAACTTAATAAGCTCGGGACAGTCACACTGACATCCTTGGTTTATCAGGGAGTCACAGTGCTGCTGGAAACAGCTGGTGACATATCTCCCCTGCCCCACCCCCCACCAGCAGCCAGATATCTCGGAACGTTGCAGAAGCCTGTGGGTTGCGTGAGCCATCGCCCAAGTGTCCTCCCCCCTCCCCCAGCTGCCTTCGTGTCACTCACTTCCACTCACCACCGCCACATCTGTTGGATGACTTGACCTGCTTTTAGAGATCTTAGGAAAGATGGCCCCGCACTTCCTGTAAGGGAGGCCAAGCCCCACCATTGCTTAGTCCACAGACAACGTGGTTCCTGTCTGTGTGCTCTTGCAGGCAGCGAGCCCCTCACCACTCATCCTGTTCTGTCCTAGCGAGGCTTGTGCGGTGACGGCCCCATCTCCCCTTTCTCCTTTCCTGATGGAATCCCAGTTTTGTCTACATGTCTTCTGTTCCCATGAAGCCAGGCGCCTGTGGAAGCCCACCTCACCTCCAGCTCCAGAGCGGCTCTGATGGGGGCAGGGCAGCCTTCCTGCTTTGCCGGGGTTTAGTGCTGCGAGGTCTCTGGGAGAGGCTTCCTGCCCCAAAGAGAGGGATGGTGAAGGATTTGGATGAGATGCTGAGAATTGGTGCTGCCAGCCTAATGTGAGAGCCAGTATTGGGGACAACAGGACAAAGGACAAACAGAGCCTGGGTCCTTGGTGACTCTGCCAAGCCACCAGAACAACTCATTCTGAGACGTGCATTGCGTCTCGCCTTCCTGTTATGGAGATAATAAAGTTCTTTGCTGACTGAACAGAGGTTTCTGTTACTTGTAGCAGACAGCGTTCAAATGGCTCTAGGTTATTTGTCAAAAACACAATCAAGCCGGGCATGGTGGCACATGCTTGAAATCCCAGTACTTGGGAGGCTGAGACAGGAGGATCGAAGGTTTTAGGACAGCCTCAGTTACCTAGTGAGGCCCTCTACAATTTAGTGAGATCCGGTGTCAAAATAACGAAAAAAAAATAGGGCTGGGGGTGGAGCTCAGAGGTAGAATGCCCCTGGGTTCAATCCCTAGTGCCACAAACAATCAAACAAACTATAATAAAATGTGACCTGGGCTGAGACCGGAGGATCCGGGTTCGCGGCCAGCCTCAGCTACCTAGTGAGGCACTCCGCAACTCAGTGAGACTCTGTTTCAAAAAATAAAGAATAAAAAGGGGCTGGGGGTGTAGCTCGGAGGTAGAATGCCCCTGAGTTCAATCCCCAGTACCGCAAAAAAATAAATAAATAAATAAAATAAAATAAAATAAAATAAAATGTGACCTGATATCCAGCCCCATGAGTAGCACCCCAAAGTAATCTACTGAGTTTTTTAGACCAATAACACATCGTTCACTCCTGCCCATCTTATTTTATTTTATTTTTTGGCATTAGGGATTGAACTCAGGGGTACTCTACCTCTGAGCTACTGAGATACACCCCCAGCCCTATTTTTTTTTTTTTTTAATTTTGAAACAGGATCTCGCTAAATTGCAGAGGGCCTCACTAAGTTGTTGAGACTAGCCTTGAACCTGCGATCCTCCTGTCTCAGCTGACCAAGTACTAGGATTACAGGTGTGCGCCACCGCACTTGGATGCTCCCGCCCCTCTTAGCCACATGTGTGAGGTGAGATCAGGTGGTAGTAGTTAGAAGACATAATCTGCCAGTTTGTGGATTCTATTTTATTAGCTCTTCAAGTTCATTCTTCATGATACCTTGTTCCATTTCTTCTGGGTGCCACGTCTCATTCGCTAATGTAATTACCTGCCTGTGTGGTTTTCCTTGCTTTGGAAGGAAGAATGTCCTTTAGTTCCATAGAACAAATGTCTTACCAGGGAAGGAGATCTTTGCAAATTAGAAAGACCTTTTTGCTCCTTGGAAGCCAGTTTGGGGGCTGGAGATTCTGTACATGAAGAGTTACTTGGGGCCACTTTTGTGGATCTTCCTCTGAGGAGCACATTGAGAGGGTGTCTTGTTCACCTGTGTGTACAAGCCTTCCTATGGGATGCTGGATCAGCTAGAACAGTAAGTACTTCCCCTCCCCTCCTGTGGCTCTGATGTGTTGTTTGCACTGCGTGGGTAGAAGTGGAGGAGTCCATGCTTACAGTTGTTTGGTTCTTTGCACTTGCAGACCAATAATCGCTACACTACTGGATGGGCATTAGAAAAGAAAGGACAGATGAGAGGACCTAGAGGCAAAAGGAAATACATTTCATATTCCCAACAAAACCAGTAACAAATCCCAGGCGAGAAATCACACTGAGCTCTTTCCAAGTGTGAGTGCTTGGGAAAGGGGCCCGTTGATACTTAGCCTCTCCTTGGGGTGAGGAATTCATGGTCTAGTGAAAGGTGATATATGTAAGCAAAAAAAAAAAAAATTACTTTTAACTATAAAACCAGCTGAGGAGAAGATGTGGATAATTGTTTTGGACAACAATAGAAGAGTTGATCACAGTAAGATAGGTCATCACTTTGTCAAAAATTTAAATTAACTGAGTCAGACACGGTGGTGTATGCCTGTAATCCCAGTACTTGGGAGACTGAGACAAGAGGATCACAGGTTTGAAGCCCACCTCAGCAACTTAGTGAGATCCTTGGTAACCTGTTTGAACTAAAAAAAAACTATAAAGGGCTGGGGGTATAGCTCAGAGATGAGACATCTCTGGATGCAATTCCCAGTACAAAGAAAATTTAGTTGACTCTACAGATAATAATCTAAAGAAGAAATGACATTTGGGACTGCAATTGACTAAGAAGGTTTATGTAGGATGAGATGATTCTACTACCATCACTGTCAGCACTAGTATTAGCATGGCTACTCTGACAATAAAGATTCTATTAACTGAACATTGGCTATAACCAGCACCAGCTGCTGGGTTACAAATGCTCAGTCCTTGCAGCAGAACTGCGATGTATCATCCCCCATTTAGACTAGTGAGACCAAGGACTAGATTGCCTAGGAATTTCTGTAACAGCTTTAATGAGATATAATTCACACAGCATACAATTCCCTCATTCAATGGTTCTTCACTTTATTCACTAAGCCATACAACCATCACCATAATCAATTTTAGAACATTCTCATCCCCCCCACCCAAATTCATTAGCTTTATTTCTCCCCAAATCTCTACAACCTTTGCTCAAGGTTTTTGTCGGAGGCTTGTTGGGCAGTGAAGGATTTGCTAAGTGTGAAAATATACAGCTCTTGAAACACTAGACTATTGCTTAGCTCTCCGATCTCTACTGACTTCCAGGCTGATTCTGACAAGATACGTAAGTAGTTAATGTGTGAGTGAATTCCTGGATAAATTCTTATTAAAAATTTTTGAGTATACTGACTGGGTAGAAGTTCTAGCATTGCGTTTCTAGACCATTGCTCTCTTATATGTTTGCATGCTGCCCAAGGCTGGGGCTGCTAGAGATTTCAAATACAATTTCCTCTGCAGTTTGGGCTGAGAGCTGAGAATCCTGATCCACAGATCCATAGGTGACTAAACTCTCATGGAACCTCCTCAGCCTCACCTCCAGACCAGGAAGATGATCACTGAAAAGTGAAAGTTCTGCCTTCCCCTCCCCTTGTTGAATGGTCCAGCCAGGCTGGAAGTTGCCTTCCTGTTGGAGAACTCCCCACAGATCCCTCTGTATTGAGAACTGGTCAATAAGACCTAAACCAAAGTTCCTAAGTTTGCAACATGGAACTCAAAACCGAATGTCAGAAATGTTCAAAATGCAAGTGCTAGAACACTGAAGCATAAATTAGTGTGGACTAAGAACCTTCCAGTGCCTTATTTTATGCAAAAGCCCTGAGACTGAGAGAATATTAAGTAACTTGCTTAAAATCATGCAGCCTATCTCAGTGAAAAAAGAGATAAGCTTTAAGCCCAAGTTGGCCTAATTCCAAAGGGTGTTTTCTCTCTACTGCACCAGTGCTGTAAGGAAAAGCAGAATCAGGGAGTGTCTTAGTCCATTTGGGCTGCGATAATAAAATGCCGTAAACCAGGTAACTTATAAACAATAGAAAGTTATTTCCCATAGTTCTGGAGGCTGAGAATCCCAAGATGTCAGCACATACCCTGTCTGGTGAACACTTGCTTTCTGGCTCATGGACTCCTTGCGGTGTCCTCCCATGGTGGAAGGGGAGAATGAGTTCTCTGGGCCCTCTTTTATTTTTAATTTAATTTTTGTGGTCCTGGGGATTGAACCCAGGAGCATTCTACCTCTGAGCGACAACCCCTCCCCCCCCGTTCCCCGCCCTATTTTCCTTTTGATTTGGAAACAGAGTCTCACTAAGTTGCAGAGGGCTTTGCTAAGTTGCTGAGGCTAGCCACGCACCTGCGATCCTCCTGTCTCAGCCTCCCTAGTACTGGGATTACAAACATGCACCCCCACGCCTGGCTTGGGTCCTCTTTTTATAAGGTCACTGAACCCCTTGATGAGGGCTGCACCCTCATGATCTATCACCTCACCTCCCAAGGCCCCATCCCTGAATACCATCACATTGAAGGTTAGGATTTCAGCACATGAACTTTAGAACTGAGAACACTCAGATCATAGCATGGACCAAGAAAGTAAGTGATAAACAAACCCCGCTTTGAGCATCCCGCAAGGGGCATAGACAATGTTCCTTGCTAGCAGCAGGAAAGGTGGCCCCAATTCCTAGAGGCTGCTTTGAAAGAGGATTCAAACTCCATACTTCCTGCTCTGCTGGAAGGCGGGTACCGGGTGGGAGTGAGGGCCAGAGCAGTGCTGGTCCTCTAAGCTCCAATGATATACAGACCTTATGGCATGTTTGTTTCTTGGTCCTTGATGGAGCAAATCAAGGCCCCCCACATAAATTCTCCCTCCCGTGCTAGTCCCAGTACCTCGACACCCGGTCCTTCACACCAGGAAGGCAGAAAGAGTCCAGACACCTGGGGGAGGGGCCGAGCCTCCCTTCCAATCTGACCCTGCAGAGAGTTGTCCCCACGGCTCTTCTCTGATCGCCCAGGAAGCTCTTGTGAAGAAGAATGAGATCATGTCTGAAAAGTGAACTGAACTTCTTGCTTGGAGCCAGAAGCCGAATAATTCCACGGCCTCCAAGTGCCATTATCTGCTCCAATTTCTAATCCTGCTTCAAGGGCCAGATTGAGTTTATCTTTTGAAAGAACTGGTCAGCTCTTGAATCAAAGAGCCGGATCCTCTTATTTTCCTCTTCTGGATTTTCAAATGGTGACAAGAGCCCCACTGCCATGGCAACAGCAGCTGTGGAAAACTTAACCCCTGAAATGGGGGGTGGAGAGGACCACCAAGACAGTCAGCCCCCAGAGCGTCTTCCTCCATCCCGATAGTGCCCACGGCAGCCAGGAGGTTAGGGAGCAAAAGGATGGGCTCTGGTGTCTCGCGGGGATTGGTCTGAATGCTGGCTCTGATCTTTACTGGCTGGTGAATGCTGGTGATACTTCACAAGCCACTCGGCCTCTCTGAGCCCACGCTGCAGGATTGTGTGGATTATACCAGAGGGTGAGTATTTGAAAGTGCTCAGCACATATTAGAAGTTCAGTGAATGGAAGGTTTTGTGGCCTGTTTTCAGCAGTTAGTCTCTCTCTCTTCCTCTATCTCTCTCTCTGTACTGAGGATTGAACTCAAGGACATTCCATCTCCAAGCTACACCCCCAGCTTTTTAAAATTTTTTATTTATTTTATTTTTGTAGTACTGGGGATTGAACCCAGGGGCATTCTACCTCCAAGCTACATTCCTGGACCCATTTTTAAATTTTTTATTTGGATAGAAGGTTTCACTAAGTTGCAGAGGGCCTCAACAAGTAGCTGAGGCTGGCTGTGAACCTGAGGATCCTCCTGTCTCAGCCTTCCAAGTACTGGGATTACAAGCATGTGCCACCATGCCTGGTTTATTTTTTATTTTGAAACAGGGTCTTTCATTAAGTTGCTGAGGCTGGCCTTGACTCTGTGATCCTTCTGTCTCAGCCTCCCAAGTACTAGGATTACAGGTGTGCACCACTACACCCACCATGGGTTTCTTTCTTTTCTTTCTTTCTTTCTCTCTCTCTCTCTCTTTCTTTCTTTCTTTCTTTCTTTCTTCCTTTTTCTTTCGTGGTGCTAGGGATTGAACCCAGGGGCATTCTACTTCTGAGCTCCATTCCCAGCTCTAATTTATTTTTTATTTTGAAACAGGGTCTCACTAGGTTGCGGAGGGCCTCACTAAGTTGCTGAGGCTGTTCTTGAACCTGCAATCCTCCTGTCTCAGCCTCCCAAGTACTAGGATTCCAAGCATGCACTGCATGCCTAGCTCAGCATGGATTTCTTATCTCTTGCTCCCGTTGACCCCTGGCAGCCTCTGATGATGCAGTCCATCCATTTGGAAGAGTACGAATGAGAACAGGGGCCCACATACCTCAGGCTTTCTTGGACGTGGAAGATCCAGGGAAAACCTGCCTCACTACTTCCTTCTCGTATGCAGCTCTTCTCTATTTCAGATGTGCTAAAAATGGAGGGAGGAGGAAATTTGCAGGTGGAGAGCCAGGAATCAGAGAGCCTGGATCCCTCCAGCCCTGGCCCACAGAGAGACCCGGAGCTGGCCATTTCTTCTTCCAGGCTGCAGGCTTCTGCTCAGACCTACAGGTTTTAAAAAGACTGACGGCTCTTTGGGAAAAGCATCCATTAGATTTGGACAAGCTTATCCTCCTTGCCGAATATCTTTCTACTCACTCCCCCCAGGACTGAAATCCTACCACCAGCGCCTCCTCCCCAGGAATTGTCCAAATAGGGGTTTACCTTCGGGGCCAAGAACAATCGCTGGGTGAATCAGGGAGGATGTCCCGCCTCTGGGATGGCTGGGGAAGGGAAGGCTTGCACAGGGAGCTGGAGACTCAGAAAGCCCAGGCTGCGGGGCCCTGGTTCAGCCTCTACCTTTTAGCACTTTGCCAAGGGCTGGGCCATTGACCACCTCCCCGCAGAGTCTCTGTGCTTAGGTAGAGCGCAAAGGAGGGGCTTGGGAGCTCACCGTGCACCCTGGGAAGGCCACTCATGGGGCCCCAAAGTCGGAATCTGTACAATAAGAGGGCTGGACTCTTTCTACTCTGAAACTCTGATTATGTGTCCATGTTCGAGGCTGCTGCCCAGAGTTCAGAGTGCTGGCGCAGTGGCCGGGAGCTCCTTGGTGGCGCCTTCCAGGGCTGGCTGGGAGGAAAGGGTGCTCTGTGGTACCCAGGTTCCTCTTGTCTCTTTTGCAAGCTCCTGATGAAGAGAGGGCTGATTGGAGAGAGGAATTCCGTACGAAGTAGGTGATGATGTATTGACGAGATCTTCTCTTCCTTTCAGGCAGAGTATTTTGTTTTCTTCAATAAGAATCCATTGCCCACCTATGGAGTATCAGGTGCTTGTTCACCTCAGTGTACAAAACACACAAAAATCCACATTTTAGCTGGGTGTGGTTGCACACACACGCCTTTAATCTCAGTACTTGAGAGGCAGAGACAGGAGGATTACAGGTTTGAGGCCAGCCTCAGTAACTTAGTTAGACCCTCAGCTACTTAGTGAGACCATGTTTCAAAATAAAAAGCATAAAGGGCTGGGTTCAGAGGTAGAACCCCGTCCTACCCCTGGATTCAATCCCCAGTAACACACACACACACACACACACACACACACACACACACACACACACCACATCTTTGGATAGCTTATGCTCTAGTGCAAGGAGACAGACAGTAAAAGTAGATGTAAATATGAGGTGTTCCTAGTGTGTCACGAGGTGACAGGGACCACGGGGGACCCTGTCAGGGTTGTGACTGTGGGGTCTTAGTGGTGGGAGGTGGTTGTAATTAAAATAGGTGACTCTTGAACAAGGAAGGGAAGGACCTTGGCTGGCTAAGGGGAGACACCAGAGCCCTTATTTAGAATATAACTACACACTAATATTCACGAAATGCCCTTTAATGATGCCATTCATTAGCGCACTTGTTTGTTAATAATTCATAGCTGAACCACTTTCTGCTCGTTTCGCTCCCCTATCACACAGGCTTCTGCGCATTTTGGGTCTCCTTGGCCTCCCAACGTTTCTCTCTTCTTCTCCCATTTCTTAGGATGGTTCTGTTTCTCCCTTCATTTCTTCCACAGTTATCTGGGATTTTTCCATGCTGGTCCTGCCTCCCCTGCCGCCCCGCTTCCCTCCCCTCCCCCATCCCCCTCGGCTCCAGATCCCAGGTCTCCGGGGAGCCTGTCAGTTTCAGTCCACTGCGGGCAAACAGCTCGGAACCACCAGGCAGCCAGCGGGAGCGGGGGAAGGCAGCCCTGCCCACAGAGCTGCATTTGCCTTTTGGGGTGCTGTGTGTGTGTGTGTGTGTGTGTGTGTGTGTGTGTGTGTGTGTTGGGGACACTGTAGATGGAGTCAGGAAGCTCATGTCTCTTTTCTGATGATCTGGGACAATCTTGGAGACAGTCACCTGACTGTAAGGCCTCTGCTTCTTCAAATTAGGAATAAAGGTAATACTAATAATAGTCATGGTGATTCCAGCTCAGGTGTTTGTAAGTGCTTTGGACGGTGTCATAATAGGACTCAGGACAGGATTCTAGATGCGGGGGACGGGGGTCCCGAGCTCTGTTCCCGGGTGGGGGCTGGATCCGCACACAGGCACCCTGGAGGCTCGAGGAGTCTGTGTGTTCAGGTATGCCACGCACGTAACAGCATGCACACGTTGATCAATCCCATCAGCCAGCTGCAGCGTGACCTGAGGATTAGTGGCGACCTTTTCCCTGCGCTGGGCTAGAGCAGTCTAAATGTAACTTATAGGGATTTGCGAATGTTCCTATTAACGATTGGATGGAGACGATACGGTTCAAGGGCATGGTGCAGACCTGAGATGTGGCTTTCGTTTCACACGTAGAGTCTGGTGTTCCGACATGCCAGGTAGCACCAGGTAGCATCCAGGATGCTGATTTCTGAGGATGAAGGTACAAGGGCTGGGGGCAAAGGTCAGAAGGCTCCGTGAGAAGCCCTTTTCTGGTCTGAAGGACACTTCCTCCATGACGACCGTTACAGATGATACACATTTACTTAGACTTGGAGCTGGGAGCTGGGTATAGCTCAGACATCTGCATTCCAACAGACCCAGCCTCAGCGAATAGGGTGTGTTTTACCATCTGTGGAGGCAGGAAGGTTTTATTCGAGTGTGTTTGTCATTTGTATTTGTTTCTGCTCTGTACCCAATCCCCCTATCTTTTTCTGATTTGAGGGGACCCATATTTCTTTATAAATAACACCCAAGTAGATTGTAAGCAAACTGTTTGCTGCAGTAGTTTTTCTAGTTTATGGTGTATCTTAACTTTATTATATATATGTATGTATATAAAGATTACATCTTTACTAGGATCTAACTGGTGTATAATAAACCATATATATATTTCAGGTGCTCAACTTAGTGAGTTTTGTAATATGTCGCTACCAATGAAAACATCAGGCTGGGCTTGGTGGCGTACACCTGTAATCCCAGTACTTGGAAGACTGAGACAGGAGGATCACAGGTTCTTGGCTAGCTTCAGCACAGTAAATGTTTTCTAACACAAATATTAAAAACAAGCCAAAGCCAGGAGTGGTGGCACATGCCTGTAATCCCAGTATTGGGAGGCTGAGACAGAAAGATTATAGGTTGGAGGCCAGCCTCAGCAATTTAGCAAGACCTTTAGCAACTTAGTGAGACCCTGTTTCAAAACAACAACAACAACAAAATTGTAAAGTAAGTGTTGGGGGTATAGCTCAGAAACAGAATGCTCCTGGGTTCAGTCCTAAGTACTAAACCAAACCAAACAAAAACAAAACAAAACAAAACAAAAATAGGACACATTTACTTACACTTGGCGCTGGGAGCCTCTCCGGGACTCACATCTTCTCTGTTGTATTCCATGAACATGTATTATCCCCAAATGTCTCTTGTCTCAGTATTCTTTACATAGGGAGATATCTGCATTCCAACAGGTTGTGTTACACATAAGAATAGATTACTGGTAAATAAACTCGACCTTCTCATTAACTTCCCTTGAACATTGGGGATGTGTTCCTGCAGGAAAAGATCACCTCGTAAAAGTGAAGTGTCACCTTATGAAAGTCATCTGAAGGGACCGGGGAGGGAGCAGCTCCTGGGACACGCGTGTAGGGTTGTGTAGACCCAGCTTCCCTGCCCAGAGGGACACGGCCAGCTGGAGATAACCAGAGAAAGAAACGCCCCATCACACCCCTCTTTGCTGTTGACTAAACCCAACTGGACGGTGGAGATGGTGGGAACCCTCGATACGGTCCACAGGAGCAGGGAGCGAGATGGGGAAGAGGAAGATCCCCCCTGGGCAGCGTGTGGCCTCCGACTCCCATCATGCCAACACCCGTCACCCTTTGCCCTTCTCCCTGCTTCGTGCCTCAGGTCTCCCTGGCCCTCTGGCTTCTGGCTAGGGGTAGCCAGCAGGAGGAGTGGCAGGATGCTTATGCCTCTGGGTCCCTCCTTGCTGGTTACGCAGGCTGTATCAAAGGACCAACGGTGACGGATGACTCCTATCACGGGGCAGTGTTCTCCCGTGCAGAGATGTCTCCACACTCTGGCAGCCAATACTCCCCACCCTCCCCGCTTTGGACCCAGGGGTTGATGCTGCCCTCTCTTGTTTGTTTCCTCTGGTCCTGCTGACAACTTTTTGAATAGTCTTTTATAATCTCTCCTTGGTTACCTGACTTGGATGGACATCCGTTTCCTTCAGTGTCTCTGATTACTTGGGTGGCACAGAGACTAGATCTTCTTTCCTTCCTTCCTTCCTTCCTTCCTTCCTTCCTTCCTTCCTTCCTTTCTTTCTTGCTCTCTGACTGTTTGGGTGGTGCAGAGACTAGAGACTAGAGCCTTCCTTCCTTTCCTCCTCCTCCTCCTCTTCCTCCTCCTCCTCCTCTTCTTCTTCTTCCTCCTCCTCCTCTTCCTCCTCCTCCTCCTTCTTCTTATTCTCTTTTTCTTTCTCTCTCTCTCTCTCTCTCTCTCTCTCTCTCTCTCTCTCTCTCTCTCTCTCTCTCTCTCTCTCTCTCGTACTAGGAATAGAACCAAGGGGGCATTCTACCTCCAAGCTACACCTCCAGCCCTAGTTTTTATTCTTTATTTTGAAACAGGGTCTCATTAAGTAGCTGAGTAGTTGCGGAGTGTCTCACTAAGTAGCTGAGGCTGGAAGTGAGCCTGCGATCCTCCTGTCTCAGCCTCCTAAGTACCGGGATTACAAGCGTGAGCCACCACTCCTGGCTAGATCCTTCTTTTCAAGTAAAGAGGGACTGGGGCCATATTTTAGAGTAGGGTTTGTTGTTACGGTTTCTTCTAACAGTGTACAGCTAAGAGGAACATTGAGTAGCATTATGGCTAAAGACCACAGCAGTGGAAAAGTGGGTCAGTGGTTACAGGCTTGTTCTAGTTTCTCTTGGAACAGGTGGCTCCATCTCTAATTCCCGGGCCACTTTTCTTAATTAGGCTGCTGAAATGTTCTTTGTCGTAGAGTTTTTGTTCTTTTCAGAGCCTGTCAATTTGCTGGCCAACCCCTGTCCCTGCCCCCACCAAGGGGTCCCCAGTGTTCCTTGCCCGGGACAGGTGTTTTCTCAGGATCTTGGCAGAGTTGCACAAAATATAAACTTCTCTTGTGATCCTCGATTTTTCTTCAAATTGATGGAATGGCTAGGAAAGGACAGACAGTGCTTTAATATTGAGGACTTGCAGTTCCTTGTGAGGTTAGGAACCTAGAGACCCAGAAAACACGCCACTCATACTGAAAACACCAGAGACATTTGAACATGGAAACGAACGCAAACCAGCAGTACATTTATTTATTCAAAGGGTATTTATGCAATCCGTACCTAGGTGCCAGACACTGTTCTGGGTACGAGGGAAAGGAGCGTGTCCGTGTATCATTCCCAGCCCAAGGATATTCATATGAGATTGGTATTAATAGGTATAATTAGGTATTATTGGCTTCTTACTGCACCAGTGAATCTGCTAGCTAATTAAGCAATTAATTAAATTAATGACTGTTTAGCACACACAGTGGGGATTTGTTGGGTTCGGTGGGGTCAGCCTCGAGGAAGGCTGGTGTATTGGTGGAGGTGGTTCGGAACTCCTGTTGCGTGTCGAGCTTGCTGCAAGGCAGGTGGGCGGGTGCTCAGGCACCGAGCACTGCGCCCGACGGTCAGGAGCACAGCCGTGGGGTGGAGGAGCCCTCCTCAGAGCTGCTCGTGCTGCTGCTCGCTGACTGTGATCCTAGGCCAGTGCCAGAATTGCCGCAGCCCTGGTTCTACGGCTTGTCAGGTGGGATGCCGGACTTTCTACCTCTTAGGTCAGTGCTCCCAGTACTAAGGAGGCTGAGACAGGAGGGTCACAGTTTCGACGACAGGCTTAGCAAGTAGTGAGATTATTATCAACCTATCAAGACCCTATAAATAAACTAAAAAATAGGGCCATGGGTATAACTTGGAGGTAGAAGGCCCTTGGGTTCAATCCTCAGTACCACCACCACAAATTCTGGACCACAAAGAGAGCACTGGCAAATTCAAAAAATGTAACATAATTCCCTGCATCTTTTTAGACCACAATGGAGTGAAACTAGAAATCAACTCTAAGAAGAACCAGAGTAACCATGTAAACACATGGAGACTGAACACCACACTGCTGAACGAGGAATGGGTCATAGAAGAAGTAAGGGGAGAAATTAAAAAATTCCTAGAAACCAATGGAAACAGAGAAACAACATATCAAAACCTCTGGGACACCTTGAAGGCAGTACTAAGAGAAAAATTTATAGCACTGAGTGCCCACATAAGAAGAACGGAAAATCACCAAATAAATAACCTAATGACACAGCCCAAAGCCCTTGAAAAACAAGAACAGTCTAACCTCATAGCCAGTAGAAGACAGGAAATTATGAAAATCAGAGCAGAAATTAATGAAATAGAGAATAAAAAAACAATACAGAAAATCAACAAAACCAAAAACTGGTTTCTTGAAAAAATAAATAAGACAGATAAGCCATTGGCCAACCTAACCAAAAGAGAGAATCAACCCGAATTACCAAAATTAGAGATGAAAAAGGTGATATTACCACTGACAGTGTGGAAATACAGAAGATCATCAGAAACTATTTTGAAAAACTAAACTCCAATAAAATGGAAAATCTAGAAGAAATTGACAATTTTCTACATACATTTAGCTTTCCTAAATTGAGTCAAGAAGATACAGAAAACTTAAATCGACTAATAACAATCAAAGAAATAGAAACAGCAATAGTTTACCATCAAACAAAAGCCCAGGGCCAGATGGTTTTCCAAGTGAATTTTATAAAACATTTATAGAGAGCTAATCTCAATACTCCTCAAACTATTCTGTGAAATAGAAAGAAATGGGACCCTCCCAAACACATTCTATGAAGCCAACATCACATTAATACCAACGTCAAATAAAGACAGCTCAAGAAAAGAAAACTATAGGCCTATAGCATTGATGAACTTAGATGCAAAACTGCTAAACAAAATACGAGCAATGTGCATTCAAAACCACATCAAGAAAGTTATACACCATGACCAAGTCAGGTTCATCTCAGGGATGCAAGGCTGGTTCAACATATGAAAAACAATCCATGTAATTCACCACATAAACAGAATCAAAGACAAAAATCACATGATCATCTCAATTGATGCTGAAAAAGCATTTGACAATCTCCAACACCCATTCATGCTAAAAGCACTGCAGAGAATCGGAATAGAAGGAACATACCTCAAAATCATAGAGGCAATATAAAATAGGCCCATAGCCAATACCATATTAAATGGAGAAAAACTGCAAGAGTTCCCACTAAAATCAGGAACAAGACAAGGATGTCCATTATCACCTCTTCTGTTCAACATAGTACTTGAGCCTCTAGCTAGAGCAATAAGGCAAGAGAAGGAAATCAAAGGGGTAAAAATAGGGAAAGACACTTTTATTTCATTTTTTTTACTGGGGATTGAACCCAGGGGCATTCTATCTGTGACCTACACCCTCAGCCCTTTTTACTCTGAAACAAGGTGTAGCTACATTGCCGAGACTGACCTAGAAATTATGATCCTTCTCTCTCAGCCTCCTAAGTATTGAGATTACAGGTGTGTGCCACTACACCCTGACTGGTATATGGATTTTTTTTTTTTGGTGGTGGTGGTGGTGGTACTTGGGATTAAACCCAGGGGCCTTCTATCTCCAAGTTATACCTCTGGCCCTATTTTTTTTTTAGCTTATTTATTTTACAACAGGGTCTTGCTAGGTTGATAAGAGTCTTGCTACTTGCTGAGCCTGTCCTCGAACCTGTGATCCTCCTGTCTCAGCCTCCTTAGTACTAGGATTATAGGCACGCGCCACCACACCTGGCTGGCACATGCATTTTGAAGACATTGCTACTGATGCCTTAGCGTAGGATGCTGAGACAGGAGGATCACAGTTTGGGAGCCAACCTCAGCAACTTAAGGATGCCCTCAGCAATTTAGCAATATCCTGTTTCAAAATAAAATAGGAGCCAGGCGTGGTGGCGCACGCTTGTAATCCCAGCATTTGGGAGGCTGAGACTGGAGGATCTGGGTTTGTGGCCAGCCTCAGCTACCTAGTGAGGCATTCCGCAACTTAGTGAGACCCTGTTTCAAAATAAAGACTAAAAAATAGGGCTGGGGGTGTAGCTCGGAGGTAGAATGCCCCTGAGTTCAATCCCCAGTGCCACAAAATAAATAAATAAATAAATATAAAAATAAAATAAAATGGGGGTTGGGGTGTAGCTCGGAGGTAGAATGCCCCTGAGTTCAATCCCTAGTACCAATATAAATAAATAAATAAGGGGAATGCATATTCCCAGGTCTCACCTCCAATATGTGGAATTAGAATCTCTGTTTCTTTTCTTTTTCTTTCTTTTTTTTGAGGCTGGGAATCAAATTCAGGGCTTCATGCATGCTGAGCAGGTGCTGTACTACTGAGCTACACCCCTTTCTGGTTCCCTGCCCTTTCTGGTTCCTGGACCAATAACGTGGAGAACGCCCCCTGGGCTGTATTTGGATGGCGAGTCACTGCAGGAATGCCCAATGAGTGACACCTGTCTCCCTATGCCACCTCCATGCTTTTTGCCGTAACTATGTGCCAAAACTACTTGGTAGTTTTCTTTACATTTAATCACTTAAAGATTTGCATTGTATTTATTTAAAATGAACACTTCAGGCCACAAATGTTGATGGTAAGCAAATACTGCTTGTCACAACCGAAAGCAGCTATAAAGAGAATACAATGGGGGGAAAAAAAAGTGTTATGTATGCAATTCTAGTTAGACCCTGCAGCCCGCATCTTTCCTGGTTAGAATGGGAAGCTAGCGAGTGTTGAAAGATGGGGTCTCGAGCTTCGGAAGGGGAAGCCGGGCAGCCGCAAGGAAGGTTGTTTGGATAGTACTGATGCTAAACACTTGGATGCTGAACCAGAAGAGAGAGTCACAAATGTATTTCCTTGGCCTTTCTTCGGGAAAAAACATCTTACATAAACCAGGGTGTAAAACAGGTGAACTTCACAATGAGAACCCCAACAACACGAAAAACTAAGCAGCTGCTCTGAAGAGGATCCAGGAGAGAGACCCCATTCCCCTCCGTGTCAGACCCCCAGCATCCAGCATCCTGGTGTCAGGGACCAGGGGACTCCTGGGCCCTGGGAAGCAGGGAGATTTTTAACTACTGTGGGCGTGGCGACAGACCCTGCAGTCTTTGTACCCGAGGGACTGTGAGGGCAGCCTACAGGGAAGCCGGAGTCAGGCCATGTCTGGGGGACTCGTGTGAGATTTTCTGACCTGGGAGTGAGGTTATTTTATTTGGTTTGACCAGTTTCTTTAGACTGAGGGAAGCAAGATGGACGTCCTTCTCTTGGTCTGGAGCACATAGCCGGATTGGTCCCCTGGGCTTCTGGAGGGGCAGCCCAAGGCAGACATGGTGGTTCTGGGAGTTGAACATGTATTTCAGAGCATTCGTAAAGGGCAAGGTTCCTGTGGGGCTGCCTGTGGCCTGGCTCCTGTCTCTGTGACTCTAGGGAATCAGGAAATCCAACTGAGCCCAGGAGAGACATCAGGTGACTGTTCTACACACTTATTGGGAGTCTTCTATGACCCCAGATCGGAAGCCTTAATTTTTGTATTTTTTGCGGTACTGGGGATTGAATACAGGGGCATTCTACCTCCGAGCTACACTCCCAGTGCTATTTTTTTTTTTCAGTACTGGGGATTGAACTCAGGGGCATTCTACCTCTGAGTTACACCCCTAGCCCTATTTTTTTATTCTTTATTTTGAAACAGGGTCTCACCAAGTTGCGGACGGCCTCACTAGGTAACTGAGGCTGGCCACGAACCCAGATCCTCCAGTCTCAGCCTCCCAAATGCTGGGATTACAAGCGTGCGCCACTGCGCCTGGCTTCCAGTGCTATTTTTTATTCTTTATTTTGAAACAGGGTCTCACTAAGTTGCGGAGGGCCTCACTAAGTAGCTGAGGCTGGCCGCAAACCCGGATCCTCTGGTCTTAATCTCCCAAGTACTGGGATTACAAGCGTGCGCCACCACGCCCAGCTTGGAAGCCTTTATTTTGCCTCTAGGGAAAAGCCTAGAGTCAGTGTGCTCTATTTTTGGGGGGAAAACCAGAGTTAGAGTAAGCTGTAATGCTTAACATGAGAAATTGAGTTAAGATGGCAGCCATCTAAAGTAGATATCGTGGTGTCCCTACCAGATCCTCCTTTGGGGACCGATGCACCCTCCTCCCTACTGCTGAGAGTATGGCTGTGACTGGCTCCAAGCTGCGGCTTGCTGGGACTTGCTCTTCACAGCAGGGAACAGCCTCGCCCTAGTGTCTATACCCCTCACCTCACTCAGGGGTGGCTTGCAGCGATGGGATGGCTCATACAAAAATGCAAAGGCCGGGCCCCCTTCTCTCCATCTGGGACAACGCTGGAGGCTCATCCACGTCCCAGAAAGACTGGTTCAGGTCTTTGTTGTGTCTGTGTCCCGAATCAGCTCCGGTGTTCCTGTAGTCTTGGTGACATCATCATGATAT